>SZWC01004697.1:77087-89822 GCA_023375785.1 Penium margaritaceum | reverse complement strand
TTAAGCAATGGTGCATTTCATTTTTCTGCGAATGGCAAATCTGACATGTCACCAAGTTCCATAATGGTATTTGGATAGTTTGTTTTTTCCCAAAATCTGAATATTTAGCAAGAATACTGAAAATTTATATCTTTTTTTTGTCTGTTTCTTATATTGATAGGTTTGAAAATTCCTGAAATTTTGTGGAAGATGATGATGAGATGAAACAACTAGTATACCAAAACCATTTTACAACATATTTTGAGAAAGTGATAGGCATACTTGTGTTTCACAGGTGAATTGCCTCTCAAATTTGGCTAAGCCGTGAATGGCCCTTGAAACATTTTTTCTAAGTGTAATTATATGTGCTTAGGCTGAATGATACTAAATAACATCTTTGATGTACTTTTGGTTGGTATAACCTAGCCCTATAAATGAGGCTACTTTTACTTGGTTCATTTTTTGCTACATTTTCAAGTGAGTGTCTTCACAAGGAGGTGCATCATTACTTGTCTATACATGAATAAACCCATGTTCTTCTATGAAAGAAGGTGGCTTTTTGGTTTGCCCTATGTACACGTGGTTTTTAAATTTCGGGCCCACTATGTACATCACATTTGAGAATTCATGAATCTGAGAGCTCATAAAATCTCTCAAAGCGAGGATGGGGAATATCAAGAGAGTGTCATTTTTTAAGTTAACTATGATTAATTTTGGGTAATAAAAACCATTCGTCAAGTTTGGTGACGTGACCTACATACTTGATTTCGTAAAGGTACCTTCTCTCACCCACAAAATTCATAAAGAGAGGTGTACACATCATAAGGAATGGATCAAATGTTGCTTTGAAGATTTGTGAGGATGAAACATTTGTTGGAGATTGCCTGCTACCACATGGTATGATGAAGGTAGACAAGTTAAATAGATTCATGTGTGTCAAGGTCCCTTTCATTGTGCAACTATCCAACAAATCTTTGTTCTAGAATTTTGTTAAGTAGAAAAGCCTCATCCACATCATTATGTTGATTATGCATGCAATAAACTAGATGGTTATGAATTGTGGTATTTACATCAAAGGCAATGGTGGTAAGAACACATTATAACTATGTAAGGATTGCAATTGAGTGAGGCTATGTTACAAGAAGTTTCCTTTTCCCTTCATGGGTGATTCAACATTAAATTGGAGTTGGTTCATACAGACATATGGAGCTATCCTCTACATAAGTGAAGAGTATCATTGTTTCTTTTTATTTTTTAAGGGTGCAACCTGATAAGTGTGGAAGGAACCCTAAAATTATTGGATAAATCTCGTACATAGTTATTGAATTGAAAATCAATGGGAGAGAGGCAGACCACTACAAATTGCTGTGTTACTATACAATAGTGCTAGCAAACAAGTAAGCGTTAACATTTTTTTCAACCATATTTTTTAGGCATTATTTGGTAGTTCTATATAGATAACATGCCATTAAAAAAAGGCATGGATTAGAGGGAAGAATGGTTAGTGGCCATGTTAGCTCAACTTAACAATGGTTAGTGGCCATGTTATTTCAAGCAAACGGTCTAAATAGGTTATTGTGTGTTAATTGTATCACTTCCCATTGTAACAAGATCCTAAGGATAACACAATGATGAGTGTGATATGACCATAATTACAATGTTTGCTTTCATGGCGATGCTTTCCATGTAAAGGCCCACTAGAAGATGCTAAAAGAAAGACCATCATGGAGAGATTTCATTATCTATATCCTAACATGAATGGTTGGGCGGTTTACAATGTGGACCCACACAAGATAATAATTAGATATGTTGCTATCATATTTCAAAACCATGCACGTATAACATGGGAGAAACGTATAAAATTTCACTTACATTCTTACAAACCATCTACATCTCGTCCCATTTTACACCAGAAGTAGTTGATTCAGATCCACAACGTCCTAGTATTTTTTAATTTTGATTATGCAAGCAAAGATGTAAAGAGTGTAATTTTTATCTTCAATGGAGATCATTTGGTACGCATCTTTAGAGATGTCATGAAATCAATTTACCTTAAAAAATCGAGATGTTCAGACATGTACATGGTGCAATGGCAAAGCTAAAGCATGAAACATTTTGAGGAGATGATGCGGAATGTTTCAAATGCCTTGAACAATATTGGAGGGAGAAACAAAGATAAAGAAAGACTAAGTATATGAACATGGTCATAGTTGCATGAAGTTTTTAGGGGCCATTTGATCTATTTCTAAGTTCATCATAATTCATGTTTATAGCATAAATTACAAATAGTTAGGAACTTCCCTCTTATCCAAAGATTCCAAACATGATACCAAGTGGAAAATTACACATAATGTATAATGAGTATCATGGAATTGAAAAAACATGAGATAACAGGACTATTATCTCGTTCACATCATTTTTGGATAAAATGGGTCATTTTCCCGCAATGTAATGTTTATGAAAGCATCAACACGTTCAAAGCATTCTTGATGGTGAAAGGATTTTCAAGTTAAATAGAAAGGATTTCTTTGGAACATAAACCATAAAGGGTAGCTTCACCAAAAAATGCATAAACTTTCTAGTTATACTAGTGCAAGTTTATAAGGTGAAGGAGGTTGATTTATTCTATTGGACATGTCGATAACCTTGGAACGTTGGGATGAGGAGTGTGTGAAAGTTTGTGAAGACATTGTACATCCCCAAGCATGAAACCTCCTTTGTGGTATTATTTGTGATTTATTCTGTTAGAATCACGTGACTCCCATTAGCCCAGGGAATTCGTGAAATCCTTTATTATCCTTAAAATGAAAATAAACTGATATAATTAAGTCTAATTTGACATATTTTTGGCCATCCAAGGATCATTATCATTCATTAAAGCAAAAAATAGGACCATGGCTAGAGAAAAGCAAAATGACCCTCATTTCAAGCACAAAATATAACATTGGAATGCAAATCAATTAAGATAAGAAGGCATAAATGAATGATCTTTGCAACAAAGAAAGCTTGAACATAAACATGGGCACTCCTTTCATAGAATATTTGTAATGTGATGACGGACCAAGGGGGAATGGGGACAAATTACCTTAGTGATGTACACTACATGCCATATTTCTCATGGTCTGTATATGGCTATTAGAAACATGATGAAAAGCAGATTTCATGGAGCTTGATTAAGATTTTGGTTACCAATATACCAAGAGTAATGCACACATTATGGAGCTTGATCAAGCTTTGGGTGACTTGCAATGTGAATGTTGCCACACGAAGCATTTAAGATGGAAGATGCATCCCTACTTGTTTTCAATGTTTGATTGGTGGAGGAGCCATTTCATGGTAATTTCTTGCAACTCTTGGAAGGTGAGTATGTAGAAGTTATATGTGCTATGCAAAAGGTGACGGACCTTTACAACCTCCTTGAAAATATCTGCTTTCTATTAGAGAAACGTTTTCATGTATTCATAATCAAAATCTTAGCTAGTAACCTAGCTAAGTGTGTAGGATGGAATGGTAGATCAAAACACATCCACTTACAAAGACATTCGATTCAATGCAAGGTTGAAGACAATATGGTAGACTAAGTGCATGTCTTCGGATTATTGGATTCTTTTAATGTACATAAAGCCTCTAAGAAGACATCGTTTTGAGGTGTAAGCAATAATGTGCACGCTCCCTAAGAGAATTCTTCTAATATTACTTGAAAAAGCACGAGGAGATGAAGGTGCAAAATTGAGGAAGTCAAATCCGTCATGGATGCCTTATATATTTTGGAAATTGGTAAGCCTCCTCCAGGGCGCACAAGAATGTAAAATCAAGAAGTGTAGGAAGAAGAGAGAGAGTTGAGGAAGATTATTAAAATTTAGGAACCTTTTACCCCTCATTCATTCAGGATCCCATCAATTAACTATCATTTAGGATCACTATTAGGAAGCAACACATCACATGGTCTTTATCATGGATTTATTATGATGAAAAGCATAGTTTAGAAGGTTTTAATGGTCAATAAAATCATCTCCACAACCCTTTAAGTGCATGGCTGCACATGTGGTTGTGATATAGACAAAAAGGCAACAAATCTCCTATCTATTTGACATGGAATACCATGTTTTGGTATTATATTGTTTAATGTAATGGCATTTTCCTTCAATAATTCAGAATTGTATGTGGAGGTGGCACTTTCACAAATGTTGGCAACTAGGAATGTTGATAGCAAACCTTAAGAAAATAATCTTCACATGTTTTTTTATTCCTCAAACTTGAGACAATAACCATCCTTGCCAAAAACGTAGCTACCACAAGAAAATTGCATAGTGCAAAGGACGGTTCATGCATTCCTATGTACCACTTTCAAGTTTGATGCTCACATCATGATAAAAAAGCGCGCCAAGGAGAAAGTGCATGAGCTATGGATGTATGCATAACTGGGCCTAAATATTGAAACTTGACTTGACAATAAAAGACTAAGCATTATGAAGAGAGGTCAAATTACTAGTTCTAAAGATGGATATGCTACATGAGCAAAAGTGAATAAGGTCTTTGCAAGTTGTCTCTGTTGTTATGGGCAAAATTTGACATCTCACGTTATTACCTTCAACATGCATCCCTTGAATATTGAACAGAATTACAATCGGTCACCAAAGGTTTCTCATAACGTGCATGATGACATTGCTTTCCTCCCCACGAACCTCATTTGCATATATGGAATCCTCGTTTTTTCCAACTGAGCCATTTGCTTGTACAATAACAACAGCAAGGATATAAGATGTTATAATCATGTTGCCATGTATTACAAGGCTATGTAATGTTTTTAAACAATTTCAATAACGGGTAGAGACCTAGACCGTGATAAATTAGATTAAAGATGAGAAAATGCATTTGAGGTACATTCAAAGCCTTATGGAAATGTTCCACGGGCTTAAATTCAACATGACGCAACACTTTTATTTGCCAAATATTTATGTTGAAGTCTCATTGATCTTGTAGTAGTAATTTCTTAATTCTTAAATCATTTGAACCTATAGAAGACTACCCCGGGAATTGTTTCATTCGTGTTTTTCTTTCTTGGCATGGTTGAAATAACACTGAGTTTTTTCAACAGATATACAGGAACAATTGAATAATTAAAATGAGATTGGTGTGAATTTCAAGTGTGAGGTTGAAATTTCCAAAATATGGACTCAGTTTTTAGACTTACAAGCCTAGAGAACATCTAATTTCTATATTATAATTTTTATATGTGTCTTTGGGTGTGTCTGTTTTTGCTTTGGAGTGTATGCTTACGTTCGAGCTACGTTCATTTCAAAAATTGATTTTTTGGTTTGAGATTAACACATGTTGTTCTTTCATAGCAGAATCAGTGATTTCCCTCATTTGTGAGTATATATCGGTGTGTGATGTGTCATTGATGCACGAGTGTTAGCAAGGAATCTAGCATTTGTGCACAAATGAAGTAAAAAGACTGATGTAAAAATATTTGAGCACCAAAAAAGATAACAGTTTGTTTTGTCGAATTTAAGGAGTAGGGACCACCCGAATTTGTACAAATAGGAAAACATACATAATTCAAAGGTAAATAATGTGCTCAAAATTATGGAACAAATACTTTATACAAATCAGAAGTACAATGTTAAGAATCACTAGGGTATGACCTTTTCCTTTACAAACATCTCATACAAATCATGACATGGTTATGTTTTCTTAGAAAATATTTTTGGTAGCTGCTTGATGAAGGTATTAAATTTTACAGGCTAAATAATTAAATTTATATTATTGCCTTGTGATCAAGGGGGTGAGGATTTTTTATGTAGCTATTGTACTAGTATTGTGCTCTACAATAGTGTATTGAATGTAGCCATAGGTGTACTGTTCGAGGCATAAAGTATAAAGGGCTTGAAAGGGAAATGGAGTGGAGGTATACTCCTGAAAGCACATGCTTGAACTACCTCATGAGAATTTCGCAAGCTTGGTACTTCATGATTGCTCTGCAAGCAAATTAGGTAGCATGAGCTTTATTGATTTTGTACAAGGTTGGCGTATGAATCTACTACACCATAAACAACAACCACCAGGTATGAGTGTGCCACGTCATCAAATTCAAAGGGAAGGTGTTTTGTGAGCCCTTTTAGACACTTGATGCTTAATGTGTACGTAATAACCAACATTGCAATAGGATTGCCTTTAAAGGAAGCCGTTTGTTTACCCTTTCAATGAGACAAGTTCAAGCTTTAGAAAATAAGAATGTTTTTGAGATCATGATCAAAGATAAACTAGAGAATGCAACTAAAGAAAGCTTTTTTCAAAAGGAAGCTTCATTTCAGCATAGCCAAGAAGAGATTATGACCACTAAAGTGATGGAGACTCCTTTCCATATGTAGTTAACCTCATTAGGCCACACGTATCTAGATGAATAGTTAGACATGTTTAAAAAAACGTACTCTTCAAAACATTAGACTCAGCCTTCCTAACATTCAAACTTAAGTAACTTAATCATCATCATCCCTTGGGTACTTAAGTGCTTACAAAAGTGTTCAAGTTAAAACTCTAGTGGAGTTGGCTGTGAAGACTTCTATAACATGATATCTTTCATGCCCACCTCGGTGCATGACGGCGTATTGCTTGGAGGGTATACTACCTTGAATGTGGCAAGTATAGTAAGACCCTTGCTCAGATAGCCATGATTTCTTAGTAAGAGATTAAACATTTTGGGATTCCACATCACTTTATTTAGTGCATTACGTTTTTGTTAGTTTGATTTCTACTCTTATCGTACATTTTATTTTATGAATGAAGATATATATTTTGTACATTCTTTTCTCTTGTTTTCATTTTCTAATGATCTTAAGATAGTTCATGCATTTACATTGGGCTCCATGATCTGTTAACAAGTACTAAAAATTAGTAAAGAACTCATAATTGAATTTTGAAAATCTTTCCATTTTTAACAAACTTCGACAATGCATGCTTGCATTAATACATATTTGGATTAGCACTCATGCAAAGACACCATCATTTACACATGCATGCAAGCATACACATTTCCATGTATCTTGTCTTGTACATCCTTTACACGTCCTCTAATATGCTTTGTGTGTTTGTTGAGTGGATTTGACGAAGGGTTCTTTTCTTTTATTTTTAAGAGTTTGACAAGGGCATACTGTTGAAACCCTTCAGGAATTCTACCAAAAGGTCAATTTTCTTCAAGTTGATAAAAAATTATGGACAAATGCTGTTCTTACTTGTTGCTTCTCCATTACACATAAAACTGTTTCATTTCTGAACATGAAAATACCTACTTATAAATCAAACTAGGCATACACATAGGAGTACAGAATCACTCATGTTACAAGCATTATGTCCCGAAATCGTTTAGAGTCATGAACTCATCCAAAATGAGATGGAGTATGAACCAGAATATACATTTCTCATGAAGAGCTCCTAATCACTTATGCCCATGCAATGAGGGTATCTCTTATGATAGGAAAACATCATTGAGAAAGAGAAATTCATTAGAAACGTTTTAACCCGAAAAACATATGCTTAGGTTGAATATGAGCAATGAAGATGAGTACAAACCTAGGAAAAATTATGTCATATATAGTTTTTTGACAACTGATGAGGATGTAAGGGTATGAATCATATTCTCAACTAAGGAAGTATACATATTTGAGGATGGTTTTTGTTGATAAAGTGAAAATGAACATTCAATGTATCAAGTTTTAGAGAGTTAACGTGTCTAAATTACATTGATCTACCAAATCAAATCACTATCATTAGATCTTATTGTCAAGAGATCAACTTATTTTCAACGATCATTCTTCTTGTTAATCACTCTATTTTGGATTTTTAACTTATAATGATAAAATTATCACAGGTTATAGTCAATGTCGTGCTTTGTAATGATGAAAAGTTACTTTTATGTTATCTTCAAAATAACTTGAAATGAAAGCTTGAAGAAAATGGTGGTTGTTCCATTTCTGTTCTTACTTATCCTTTTCATGAATGTGATTTCACCTTCTATGAAACCTTAAATTTGCTTTCAAATATTCATTTTTTTGGGGTCCCTTCAACATTTAAGGTAACACACAACTTCTTAGTGGCTGTTCGACAGCCATTAGATTTCATTAACCGTGACAATTTTACATCGAGTGGTTGTATGTAACCACCCTACTACTAGGTGATGAAGCCCTTGTGGCAAATTACGGGTTATTAACAGGCACTCTTCATTAAGATGCATTTGATATAAGGGAATTTGCCTTTTCAAGTGTACCTAGATGCAAATTAAGAGCAAGTTAACCGAATTCATTTATTTAAAACTTAGTCTTAAGGCATCCAACGTGGTGTTTTGTGGCCGTGCATGTCGTACAAAAATTGATTGGGTTATTTTTCAACCTCAAATTCTGTGGAATACAAATTTATAAAATTTCATATAAGAAAATAATCACCCCTCTTACTTTTAGTCTAGGCTCACCCATGCACATTCTCCCATGTTGTCAGAAAGAACATGGTACAAGTTTAGGGAAAAATCATTTAGGAATTTTCATGAAGGGAATGGATGATGAGAACTCAAGTGTTGACGGTGGGGAACTTATTTTTGTCTGTTTTCAGAAATCTCAAAGGAATTGAAAAAGGACATTGGAGCGTTTGAGATCGCTTACGTATGGAAGTTTGAAAAACTAGAGATGCTTGGAGAATGAATTAAAAATGTGTCATTACGTTTAAATGAGGGTTGAGTCCTTTGAAATTTGCACTTATTAAAGTCAGGTCATGGTCGTGGAATGGAAGTTTCTTTTGGGGGTACAATGGGCTGTGAATTTTCCTGGCTATGGAGTTGATCATTCAGGTTTTATCTTGGGCATCTGGAATTTTGCAAAAATGGAGAGGTTGCATGTGGGATGAAGACCAGTGAAGTGTCCATATGTTTACGCTTATTAAATTAATAAAATAAAACATTGTTTAGGAATAACCCGAAACGTGTACATCACAATGATGCGTGCGAACTATAAATGTCTTATCTAGGAGAGTATATAAAGGAAGTAGGTAAAAAACAACCATAAACTAGAATTTTTTTCAGAATAATTTTAGCTAAATAAAGAGAACAATAAGGTTTTGTCGTTGAGATTGAATGCTTAAAAAATATGTGAGCGCAGTCCTTGACTAAATTAAGTGAAAAGGATTTTTTTAGGTAGAAATAATTTAACCAATGTATGTACTAAAAGCACGTATTTCTTATAATGAGCATGAAAATGTGTTTAATTTAGGGTACTTAGTAAAGGTATTTAATTAAGTAAGGAGGTACCCGTTAATGAAGAGATACATTTTTGTTGGAGGTGGGATTAATGTGCCTATTTGGTTGGCCAAGCTAGCGTAGTCGGTTTTGGAAATTTGAGGAGCCTACAAGGAGTTAGGGAATTTTGTGTATAAAATTGCCAAGTAGAATGGCGCAGATTTTCTCCGCTTGTACAGGCCTGATTTAGTTTAATCATCCAGGTCCATGAGGGAAATGGACTTTAGAGTTGTAAATTTGTGTGTGCTGCATGTTCAGCTGGGATGTGCATGTCTGCTAACCCAGACTAGCTAGTAGTTGTGTAGTGCGACTACACACTATAGGGTATTAAGCGAGGTCTAGTGAGGGTGGGGCTACACCTGACTTGGCAGTGTGGAATGCCTTGCATAGGTTGTTACATAAGCACAAATCGGGATCAGCATGCAAGGCCTAGAGTGGGGATCGTTGTACATCAAAGCATGCATGCACGACATATCACTACATGACAACATGCATGCACGAGTCATCAGTCGCATGCATAGCCAGAAGCGCGGACGTCTCGACATTGGCATGGCCATGCACGACTCAGCAATGAGAGCTACTTGGGGGGTAACAGATTATAAGAAAGTTTATAGGCAAGGAATATTCCCACCCACAACAGGAAGCTTCTACCTGGCTAGATAGTTGTTAACTTGCTAGTAGTCTACTATAAAAGGTGGCAAGCGTGGTATTCCTCTTTCAAGAACTCTGTCTTCAACCAAGCCTTTTGCTTCTAGTGTACTAGAATTGCATCCACCAGTTGCAAACATCACCTGATGTCAAGACTCCGCAGACACTTTCTGAAGACCTAAGTAATGTTGGCAACAGTCTAGGAGCCTGGGCAAAAGGTTTTCCTTGACTATTTGAAGGACCGACCACCTAAAAAAGGTGGCCAGAATACATCCCAAACAGAAGCTACTCTCATGGAGCTGTCTTGCTGGACGTTGCCCACTTGTGGGCCAGTGTCTATTTTTAAGTGGAGAGTCTAGAGTTCGTCATTAGCTGAGTTGTGTTTGATGTACTATCTCTTGTACTATAGCTGTGATAAATGTAGTAATTTAGTGCCAGCATTCTCTTAGATCCAGCCTCTTACTCTATCTAGATTTTCTATCCAAGCACAATGGTACTAGCATTAAGGAACCTAACCCTTGATGCACCCAATAAACTTCAACAATTTGAAGGTGGATTTTTATTGAATCCAATTTTCAATCATGAGATAAACTTGTTAAAAGCCGATGTTTGGTAATCTTCACTTGCTTTGGTGTATTTTTAGGAAACATTTTGCTTGTTGCTTGTATTAATTGTATTGCATTTGAAACATACCATGAAACCGTATCCTTGAAGAAGAATAGAGTGGAAAGATGATGGAATGTATGTCCCTTCAACATATGCAAATTGCCAGATTAACATTTTCTTTTAGTCAATTTTTGCTCCAAAGCATGGTATTTTATGAAAGTAATAATGATTAACTTGGTTAGTTAAAATATATTCCATTTCATTTTGATTCATCTTTTGCCGGTAATTAAGGCATCAAACCTCTAAATCGTTTAGCTACAAGAGAGCATGATCTTATTTTGGAAGGTTTGAAGAAAATTTCTAAACTCTGTAATAGAAAAATAAGAATGATACAATTGAAAGCAATGATATTTTATATATTTTAATGTGAAACTGAATATTCTTGTCATTTGAGGAAGTGTTTAGCACTTTGCATAGCCTTATTACTTTTTTATTAAAGTATTCCCTCTTTTATTTCTAATTTTCATGTACACTCATTTTTAATCGCACATATGCAAATTATTTTGACATGGTTTGTGAAATAGATCAAGATTTGGATTTATATGTACATGCAAAGTTTAATTTAAAGGTTCCATGTATGTTTTTTCAAATTACATTTATGTCTTGATGCTGATCTACAACTTCACCCATATCTTTCTTACTTCATTTTGTACACGACTATATTAGTCTTACATTTAAATATAATTATTATCATGTGCACATGAAAAGGTTGACCCGCATGTATATTTATGTCAACATGTTCACGTGCTCCTTTATCTTGAATATTATATGAACTTGTGAAAAAAATATAGTAGGATTTTCAGATGGTTGTAGATTTCTCATGCATGAGATGTTCCAATTTAGGTATTAGCATGTTTTGTATGTGATATTGCACTTAAATGTTGTGAATTAGTGTATCGAGTATCATAATGGGGCATATATCTGATTATTATTCCTTTTTCAAATTAAAGATTTTATCTCTTCCTACGCGATTGTTTCAGTCATGGATCTCCATGTGATTCAAAATGATTTACAAGGAAAAAACCCTTCTTTATAAAAGTTTTGTATTTATTGGTATATTGTTTCGTTAATGTTTGAAATTTCCATTTTTGTGCTTTTTTTATGGATGCACCTAGTTCTATTTTCGCAATAATTTGCCACAATGTTTGGTTCCCATGTTGGTTTTGAGATGATCACCATTCCATATCATTTGTATCAGCATCATCATATGATCATGCTTTTTGCTAATGTGATTATTTTCTGTTTTGCGTTATTTGAGTTATTTTTTTGACCAATATTGTCAATGCTGTTGTTCACACCTCTATTGCTGGCCATTCTGGACGATGCATAATTTTTCTTTCCTTGAGGTTTCTGAAATTTTTTTGCCTTCGTCGAATCATTTGAGTTTGTTGTGAGATCCGCATTTGTCCTGTGATGGTTTGAGTTGCATTGTGCTTAAAAATCCTTCTGAGGATGAAAACGCGTGACACGCGTTAAGTTTTCTTTGAGAATTCTTTTCACACCCTGATAACTTGGATCCTCACGCGATTAAGCGGTCTGTGCCAAACAAAAAAATCCTGGCCCGTCCTAGATTTTGTAGATCTCCGCCGTCCTGCTACGCAAGTAGTCAGGACGATGAGCACTGGTTAAGGCTGAATCGTAGGCTGGTGTTGGCATATCACGCGAGTCGGAGGCACTTCGGAAAGTCGCGCGTAGAATCGACGTGCACGTGGTTTTGTGTTCAGTAGGATTTCGATTAAGGAGAAACTATGTCAAAAAAATCTATCTGCCTACAGTACATGCAGGTTGGCCGAATACGTTTTTGACCATTCAGATATGGGGGTTCCCAGACGTTTTTGAGACGCTCCCAACGGAACGGCGTTCCAGGCCCGCAGTGTCCATGGTTGTGTCCAGCCTGGTTTCGGCCTCTTCTCGTAAAAAAGTCAGAACCAGCGTGGAGGCCTTCTTGACCGCAAACCGTTCAAGCCTCGCCGGTTAAAAAGCCCGTGAAGACTTAATCCACGCGCGCTAACTGGAACATGTCTGCATACACGCACGCTAACGAATTGAACGTTCTATACGCGTAGTAAATCAGGCGCTAGCGGTCACTTCTCAGCGCAGGAGGCTAAGGGCCCGCGCGCGTACATGACGTCTTCAGAAGGCTAATCAAGAACAACGTG
>SZWC01004697.1:46884-57386 GCA_023375785.1 Penium margaritaceum | reverse complement strand
GTAGATGGCAGATGGCAGATGGCAGATGGCAGATGGCAGATGGCAGCTGGCAGATGGCAGATGGCAGATGGCAGATGGCAGATGGCAGATGGCAGATGGCAGATGGCAGATGGCAGATGGCAGATGGCAGATGGCAGAACAGAACAACTTGCCCTCGCAGCAGAAGCCAAGGTTTTGTGCATTGCGTTCTTCCAGCTGCTGCAGGAGTGCCATGTGGCATGTGGCGGCAAACAGCAAGTGTTGACACTTGCTGTTTTCTGACATAGCCAACTGTATGGGTTCTCTGCCTTTTCTCAGCCACCAGCCACTGGGTTCTCAAGCCTGACACTCGTCTGTTCTTGATTTGTGTCGACTGCAGTGGCTCCTCCAATGGAAGCCGGACATTGTCTCCATCCTCGACTACGACCTCGACACCGTCTCCCCCTTCTTCCTTTCGCGCCTCAACAACTGCCTTGACTTCACCACCGCGCTCTTTGACCTCCACGACCATATGGGGATCAAGTCGCCGCTGCCGCCGCCGTCGGGAGCCGAACCGGGACCCGCGATGCCGCACATTGTGGCCATGGAGGACGTGCTGTACGGGCAGATCTTGGTGCATGCGGTCGTGCCCAAGGAGGAGCGTCAGCGGCTGCGATTTCTGAGGACTCGAACCTGCGAGCTCACGGACAAGCTTCTCAGAAGCGTGGGGTTCAAGGGAAGGGATTTTGTCTCGGAGGCGGTGATGCCGGCACTTGCGGGGTACCAGAGACATGCGGTGCTTCCCTCACCCTTCGACTTTGTGGTCAAGGGAAACAATGCGGTGCAGGTGCGGTGGAAGAAGCAGCCCCTTATGTTTGCATCGTTCTGGAGTAGCTGGGAGTGCATTCATGTTTGCACCTTTCTGGAGTAGCTGAGAGTGCATTCATGTTTGCACCTTTCTGGAGTAGCTGAGAGTGCATTCATGTTTGCACCTCTGGAGTAGCAGAGTGCACTCACTTGTGCACAATACAGGAAGTTTTGGAGGACTTTCCAGCGCACGCAAGCAGCCAGAAGAGAACATCTTCATGGGAAGTTTGAAGTTGGATAGGATAGAGCAATTGGCATGGAGGATCTTCCACTGATCTTTGGACAGAGACAAAATTGAAACACCAAGGGTGTTTCACTTTTGTCCACATTCAAGGCATCATTATCTTGGCTTGAGCAGGGTACTTAGAGCTGAAAACGACCTTTCTAGAATGGTTGAATGAAGAACCTCCTGGACCTGGCCACCACAACTCACACTCTGTTGCAGAAAGAGCGAACAATCAATTGTAGATTGGCTATGCTGCATTACAGACCTCCACACCTCTTCACCTCATTTTCATTCTATGTGTGAGCTCATGAGCAGGTTCCATGGTGTCTCTCACATCATTGCTCCCTTATGCTCTCTCCCTCACGTTTCCACTGCCTACTGGTATCAGAGCAGGAAGGGGAGAGCATTCTCCCTCGTGTTCCGACACACTCTCTTGTGGTGGAGAACCGAAGCTTGGGGCATGGTTGCACAGCCGATTCTCGGTCACGGACCCATTCAGCCATGCCCGTGCCGTAGCAACCTACTTCTTTGGCTCATCGGTTGCAGTCGCAATCTACAGTCTGTGTTGTGTTTGCTTGGGGCATTCTCATCCCAGCTCTAATTTGCTTGGGGCATTCTCATCCCAGCTCTAATTTTCTTGGGGCATTCTCATCCCAGCTCTAATTTGCACCCACTGAGCTCGCCTTCGCCATGAAACCGGTGGCGACAGCGTGCCGGGCGCTTGTTGCCTATGCTACGTTGTGACCGCCGGCTGTAGCAGTTTTGTCACGTCTACGCCACAGCCCATACATCAAAGCATAATAGTGGTGGTTTATGTGTCACAGACACATGTAACCTCTGGCCTCATTGCACACTCATCACTCTGATGCATGTGACTAAACATGGAGAGGTCATGCCACCAGGTGCTCCATCGTGGGGGAGATGCGGCTGTGAAACATCTAGGTCATGTAGTTACTAGGCAGCTTCCTAGTGCACGTGTGTATGAGGGAGCACTAGGGCACAGAGACGCACATGGAACGCCATGGATGTGGGAACCACTTGCCTTTCAAAACTCGGGCAAACCAAGACAGAAGTGTGGTAGGTGAGCGAGCGAGCCTTAGCAACCGGTGAGCGTGCACTTGTTGCGAGCAAGACACTTGAGCACACACCGCCACCCGGGGGTCGAGCCCGACTACTTGGAATTAATCCGTGCAGCGGCTACTCACCAATGCACGGGCGAACCCGGCACAGTGGCCCCCTAAGGATCAGCACCCACGAAATGCAGCTCCCCCAGAAAACACGCAAGGCAAGCAAGAACGACGCAGGGCACGACACTTGTTGGTTTTTGCGCATCTCTCATTGTGCTCTGTTGTGTCCTCCCGCCTTGTGTACATCGGCGTGCAGATGACTGACGGCAAGACTCGATGCTACTGGAGTGTCGTCCGGTGGAGCCGACGCACGCTGAGGCCTACTCGCAGTTCGCTGGAGCCTCCTCCCTCCGGCGACGTGCTCACCTCCATTGGCAGGCCTCCTCGGCGGTCGGGCCGTCGGAGGTCACTGCCACCGCAGATGCTGTCTGCATGCACCCATCGCTAGTTTTGACTGTGCCCTTGCGTCTGCAGCATCATCCTGTGCCTAGGGTCCATGTCTCTTGCTGCGTGTCACTGTTTGGCATCATGGACCGTCGTAGGCACTGCCTGGGTTCGGGCAGTCATAACTCTTTGATGCTATTTTTCTAGCTGATTCCGACCGCACGACTGCGTTCACAGCGTCGGCATTATGGTATGGTCCAGTTTTCAGGCAAAACGGACGACGCCCGGGTTTTGGGCTGTCGAGCGTCTGGCAGGGCTCACCGAGAAAACCATGCCTGCCAGAAAATAGGACTAGGACTATTTTCTGATTGGCTGGTTAGCTGAGTAACAAGTTCTACACTAGTGGGGGGGAGCTAGAACTTGGAGGGGTCTCCCATTGTTGTTCATTCTTCACTCCTAATCAGTTACTTCCAGTTTTCAGCTGCTTTCTGATGCTAACACTGGTGCACGCGTTTCTGAGTAACAAATCCAGAGCACTCATACTTATACTCTAAAGCAGCAGACTGAGGGGGCAGCTGACTAAGCAACTTGCGTGGAAGCCCGCACGCTGCATCAACACCGCTACTGCCCCAACCTGCGCTCTAGTGTAATTTTCATTTGTAGTAAGAATGTACGTATCCTAGCATCTCCCACATAAGAGATGGAGAATCAAGCCATGACCATGCATGTGCAAGAAGGCACTCCTGGGTGAAGCACTTGGGTCAAGTCGCCAGAGATGCACATCATGGTAGGCACGCTTGACATCTTTCCAGGTGAGGCCATGTCAGTTAATTTGTACATGTGTGTGCATGGAGGAGGAGACAAGAGGGCATAGAGATGTGAGTGGCCAACAACATTCAACAAACTTCATGTGGAGGATCAACCTCGTGACTAGTGGCACTATCAGCAGTTGTACCTTAGCTCTGCCTGCTCACGTGCTCACAGGCCCAGAGATTGTGTGTTCATTGTGGAGCAGTCCTGGTTTCGCTTGAGCACTTTGTGCTACTCTTTGGTAGGAGCCGGGTTCATACTCAAAACTAGATACTGTCGGTGGTGTTGTCTGGTGGCCTGTCGGCTAAGTTCTGGGGTGATGTTTTCGAATCTTGCTATTGACGAGGGCCTCGAGCGATAGCGAGCCCGCTGCTCGCTCGCTCTTGGCCTCGTCGCCCGTCATGTTGCAATTCACTCATTTGTTACTCGTGTTCATTCACGGGCCTAACCTGCTGCACACCTACCCTCCATGGATTCTATATGCATGGCTTTTGCGTGACTCCACTTCTCTCCTTCTACTTCTTGTCTACACCTATTGGTGTCAGAGCAAGCTGCAAAAGTAGAGAAGCAGAAGCACTCTGTTCATTGAACCGGGGACCGCGACATTGCAATCGACGCACGTCGGCAGCCGATGCAACATCTACCGCAGCAGTAGCTCATCCGGGCCCCACGCTGATGGTTTTCTTGCCCGACACCACTGTTGCACAATCAGAGACAGTGGACGGTTCACCAACGGGCTTCTTACCCGCGACCAATCGTGATCCGCGGCCGATAGTGATCCGCAGCTGCAGCAACGCTGTCCACATCCGCTACCGCTGTAGCAGCAACCCTGCACCCTTTACTGAGCAGCAGTAACAGTGTGGGCAACCCAGCATCAGCTACATCCGCAGGCAGCTACAGCAGCAGCAGCAGACACTTGTGTTGCAGTAGCAGCCCCAGTGCTGCTGACCAGTCGTAATCCGCACAACGGCAACAGAAGCATCAGTAGTTGCGAGCCTGCTGGCTCAGCGTGCTCCTTTCCACGAAAATGTGGGCAAGTCATGTCCTGCGGCAGTGATGTCAGCAATAGTACATGCACGGCATAGGCCGTAGCATTAGCAGTTGTAGCCGCAGTTACGCGTCCGTACCCACATTGCTCGCTCAGATGCAGCACCAGCTGGATGTGCAGTATGCGGTCCACAACAGCAGCACAAGTAGCTGCAATAGGAGCAACGGCAGACCCTGCACCACCCTGTCAGCAGCAGCTGCAGTGGCAGCAGTCACTGCATTTGTTTCACAGCAGCAACAGTGACCACGACAGCAGCTCAGTTACACCTGCTGCCACAGCCATCATCCACAGCATCTCTTGCCACATTCTCGGCTGCTGCACTGCCTTTTTCATCCGTGCAGCAGCCACGCTGTTGTGTCCATGAAGACCTCTTCACATCGGCTTCTGCAACTGCCACAACACCCCTACAGCCGCCGCGGAATGTTAGTGAGTGGTGACCGTTGCAGTGGAGGGGTGGTGGCTTTTGCAGCATCGCCACCTCGGTGGCTTCGTCAGTCATGCTGGCACACCACGAGGTCCTTGGTGCCGGCCCGCTTGGTTCATACTACGAGGAATGGAACGTGACTCGTCGGGGGCGTCACCGCCGTGGATCAATTGGCGAATCCCTCGCGTCCAACCATGCCTCAGCAACTCGGCCAGATCCGGTAAGAAATCCTGACCCACACACCACGCACAGCTTGGTGGGGACACAACAAGTGGACGACCTAGCTGAGGTAGAAGCCGCTGCAGCTTATCTCAGCGTAGTAGTCACCCGTGACACGAATTATCTCTCTGGCTCATTGAAGTGTGCCATCTCTACTCACATAACTGCCGCTGCAGCAGCAGCAACAACCTTTGCCCCCGCAGCTAGAGCATCACACGCTCTTGTCTCCACCTTAGTATGGCGTGCTAGTGACGCCTATACTGAGGCTACAGTAGTTTTTGGTGGGAATTAACATTCCCATACGCATGGCTGGGAAGACATGAGAGGGGACACAGGCACGGACACAGGTGAAGGAGGGGGACAGGGCCGGATTATACACGGGTTTCACGGTCACAATGGTGCAATTGAGGGTAGCTGACAATGGATCAACACGTGAGGATGCCCGGACTGCTCGAGTGGTTCTGGTTCCTCCATCTGCTGTGAATAAACATTCCCAGAAGCGTGGCTGGCCAGCATAGAGAGAACAAGGAAATGGTCTTGGTAGGTGAGGGCTTAAAAAAGGAGGGTGTCGTGAGACTCAATGATGTGGCATTGGGTAAGATCCAAGAAGTACCAGTATAAGCTGGACATTGCCAATGACACTGATTACAACTTGGTGTTGAGCTCAGTGTGGACGTGAACCATCGGATCGACCTCAAACCTGGAGGGTGTTCAACTGTTCGCGTAACGGACAGAATGAGTGATGCACATCTACAGGAGCTCAAGAAGTAGCTGAAATAAATGACGAAGCAAGACATCACCCCCCCTCCTAGTCTTCATATGTTGCACCTCCTGTTTGTGCAAAAAGATGTGGAGGATATGCGCATGTATGGACTACCGTGCGTTGAACGAGATGAGAATAAAGAAAATGTATCCACTTCTACGAGTGGAGGAGATATTCGATTAGGTCCATGCTACTTGCTTTAAAGATTTTAAATGTCTTTCTGCACCCATTTTGGCACTTATGAATTTTTGGTGATGCCATTCGGGTTGACCAATGTGCTGACCACCTTCATGGTGATAGTGAGAAAAATCTTCAAGCCTTCCTTGGATGACTTCGTGATGGTGTATCTTGATAACGCCTTAATACGTATCAAGTTGCTGGAGGAGCAGGAGGAGCACGTGAGGAAGGTGTTGGAGATTTTAAGAAGAGTGATTTTCTTGTAAACCCTTTCTGATGTGTGCTTACGGTGGAGAAGTTCGAATTCCATGGACACGTCATTGGCGATGCACAAATTTCCATGGACCCAGTGGTTGGAATCTCCAATCCAAATTCACCGGCATGGACAAGAGGTGCAAGAGAGAAGCCGTCATAAAGCTATTAATTAAGATATAACAAGGATAGTGAGAACGTAGTACTGTGATACCACCCTCACGCTCTTCAACCAACATCTGTTTGTCTGCCTTCGCACACCTCATGTCTGGTTGATGAGACCTCAAGAAGGTAATCTAATAGGTGGTGAAAATGGACGGTTGGATCTTGGCCTACAACAGGTTGATTGGTGGATGAAGATCATTATGGCGAGTGATCTTCATCGTCCGAATCTACGGCACAGGCTGAAGAAGGAGTAGTCAAATTCGACTGTCTCACCCAATGTGACTGAATCATCCAGTGCTTACCTACTCGACACTGATGTTTTCCGCAACATGGAGATCATTGGCATCGCTAGGAAAGCTTGCCACCCATACAGATTCACATGAGCATAAATGGTATCAAAACCCACAACAAATATATTAACTATTCCTTTGAGAATTACACTCTTGTATAGGTTTCTGTACCCAGCAACGGAAATTAATTATTCTTGGTGATGATATGTTCTATTCCGTTGGTGTGTGGATCTTTGTGCAAGAAAATTCAAAGAGAGCACTGATGGCTAGATCTTGACTCTAATACCATGCAAGGTGTTGTCCGTTCAAGAATGGCCAAAGTTGCGCAATGAGCATGATGTGGAAGTGTTCCTGGGTTCTTCCTATTACTGTTGCTCGTTCATACTCGGTTATGCGGGAGTGTCACACATCTTTCCAACCTCACTTCCAAGGATTGTGAGTGGAGTTCGAGATTCAATAAACAAAAACCTTTGTGAACCTCAAAAGGGCTTTGTCCCCCACTCTTGGCTTGCAATTGGCTGGCAATGGTCGATAGTTTGAGATGGTCATGGGTGTATCTGACCTGGCCATTTGTGGTATCCTCTTCCAGGAGTTGGGCAATGGGTCGGATCTGGTCACCTACTAGTCGTACAAATCTTGTGGAGTGCATTGGAACTATACTACCCACGAAAAGGAGACGCTTGTTGTAGCTGCAGCCTTCAGGACTTGGAAAAATCTACCTCGAGGCACGGAAATGCACGATCAATATTGACCACCATGCACTAAAGTACTTCAAGACGCATCCAAATCTGTGACAGTTGCAGACGCATTGGGTGAAGTACCTCGAAGCGCATTTTAGCTCCAAAATCATGTACCGACTGGGTCGCATCAACCCAGCAGAAGCACTCTCACAGTGACCGGACCTGATGATGAGGGTTGCCTCCCTCACCATCCACGAGGACGTGTTCCTCGTGAAGCTCTTCGCGGAGGGGCAGGACGAGTATGGGGAGAATGGTGGTCGGAGATTTTTCTTTGAGGCATTGTATTGGCGATGGCAAGGCACCAAAAAAAGTGACGATTACCATGGTATCGGCGCTTTGACAACTGATTTAGGAGGAATGCCAGAATGTGGCCTGTGAGGCCACTTCTTCTCTGATAAAATGTTGACGGTGGCTTGCTTCTTTTGGTGGCCCACCATGTCATCGGAGGTGAATGAATATTTTAGGAGTTTTTATGTCTGCTAATGCCGTTATATGCGGAGGACGAAGGCTCCAGGTCTCCTCCAACCTTTGCCTATCCCCAAATATTCATGGCAGGATATCTCCATGGACTTCATCACTGGCGTTTCCGAGACAACAACATGTCACAATGCGGTGTTGTTGGTGGTGGATCATTTCAGCGTGATGTTGCACTTCATTGCAATGCATGACGCGGAGAGCACGGAGGGCACTTTTCCTTCAGTATGTGGTGCGACTCCATGGTGTTACACGGTCCATTTTGTACAACCACGATCCATACTTCACAAGAAAGTTGTGAGAACTCATGGAATGGTACAGCAACAATGTACATCTGTCAACCATGTTTCATCCTTGGATTGACAGAAACACGGAGAGAACAAACCAGACATTGGAGCAGCTCCTTCGTATAGTGGTTGAACCGGTCATTGCATCCCTGTACAACAGCGCCGCATCCGCCTCCATTGGTATGGCAGCCTTCGAGATGGTGAACGGGATAGTACCAGCCACATCCCTCCCTTTGCACATCACGAGCAACTTATCTCCGGTGGAGTAGACCGCACATGACTTCAAGCATCTTAAGACAGCGACACAACAAGCATTTTCAAAGGCGCAAGAGCAGCAGAAAATGCAGTTGGGCCACCGACGTGCCGATGCAATACTCAGGGTTGGTGATCGCGCGCTTCTCGACAATGCGCACATCAAGCTACGTGGAGTCCGTTCTGACAATTTGTAACCCCGGTGCTTAGTCCATTCGAGGTGCTCAAAAGGGGGGAAACCATGGTGGCGCAGTTGGCTCCTTCGCCTACCATGCCATTCCACAACTTGGTCCACATCTCCAAGCTCAAGGTTTACCATGACCCGACCAAGCACTTCTTTGGTCGCAGTTCCGAGCCTCCCCTTCCAGTGATCATGTTAATTTTGTCTGTCATTGCGCAACATGTCCTTCAAAGAATTTTCATGCCGATTCATGCATTGACATACCGTACTGACTTCGACTTTCGCTCAAAATTATTACTTTAATTCAGCTATGTGTGCACTAAATAAATTTACACCGTATGCGAGGAACACCTTTGAAAATCGAGTTGGATAGAATTACTCCGCCTATTGTCTTTTCGTTCAATCCCTCCTCAAAATCCTGGCTCAACGACTCGTTCACTACCGCGAAAGTGGTCACTTCGTCCTTAGAGGTGCAAGGTTCGGTTCTTTTGGCATAACCAACTCAGGAGCAGCACGGCAGTCACTCGCAAATGTCCACTTTTGCCCAGGTAAACCTCGCTGTTCGGGCACAAAAGGTGAGACGCACCGATGTACACCCTCAAGGACGTAAACGATGGGTGAAAGTCAGTTCTCCTCCTTATTTTGTGAAAGGAAATAGGAGACCATGCCCGAAATGGAAGACGACCTGTTTTTAAGTGAAAGCTAGTGCCACTAAAATCCAATTGAGTATTTCAGTGAAAGTTGGAGTCACTACGGTAATTCCAGCATCCAAGAGATGCTTGTACTTCTGCATGAGTTGAAGTGCAACATTGAGGTCAAGGATACAACCTGACCTGAAGGCCAGGCATCAAGAGTTGCCTTCATTACTCACTGGCATGCGAAAGATTCTAGTCCGCCCACTCTGGAACCTTCCTGGTGTATAGCACACTAAGCAACCTCGGCAAAACATTGAAATAGTGAGCATGCCATTGCTATCAATCTAGATGGGTGAAGAGCCTGCCAAACTTTGGAGGGGCAGGCACATGATGGCCTGTTGATCATCCTGGTCCAACTTGTAATGCGGCTCACTATGACCGCTCGACCAAGTCCACGCTCGTGTAGAATCCTGATGGTGACTTACCTGGTGTTGACATAGTGATGACCCAATGGACTATTAACTTGAACAAATGGAAACTATGCAGCAGGTTGGGGCAGCAGCGTTGTTGATGCAGCGTGCGGGCTTCCACGCTCGTTGCTCAAGTCAGCTGCCCCCTCAGTCTGCTGCTCTAGAGTCTAAGTCTGGAAGCTCTGGGTTTTGTTACTCAGAAACGCGCGCGCCAGAGTTAGCGCCAGAAAGCAGCTGAAAACTGATAATGACTGATTAGGAATGAAGAATGAACAGCAATGGGGGACCCCTCCAAGTTCTAGCCCCCCCCCCCCCAGCTCTGTAGAGCTTGTTACTCAGTTCATCAGCCAATCAGAAAATAGCTCAGTTCAGGCTGGCAGGTTTTCTCGGTGAGGCCTGCCAGACAGCCGACAGCCCAAAACCCGGGCGTCGTTCGTTTTGCCTGAAAACTGGACCATACCATAATACCGACGCTGCAAACGCAGCCGTGCGGTCAGAATCTGCTAGAAAAATAGTAGAGAGGATTTATGGCAGCCTGAACCCAGGTAGTGCCCACGATGGTTTATGCTGCCAAACATGGCCATGCAACATGCAACTGGGACCCTAGGCAGTGCATGACGACGCAGGCACGACAGTACGCGCTGGACGCATGCAGACAGCGACTGCGGTGGCAGTGACTGCCGGCAGTGCGACCGCCGAGGAGGCCTGCCGATGGAGCTGAACACGTCGCCGGAGAGAGGAGGCTCCAGCGAA
>SZWC01004697.1:36634-46863 GCA_023375785.1 Penium margaritaceum | reverse complement strand
GCCTGAGCCAAGGGCCACGTACTCAGCCTCAGCAGTGCTGCGTGCAATGCACCCCTGCTTGCCACTGCGCCAGGACACAGCTGTGCCCCCGACCAGAAAGATCCAACCAGTGCGACTCTTACCGTCTTGACTGCCGGCCCAGTCGCTGTCGGTGTAACCCACTGCAACGACGGACGGCTGACGGCGGAACATGAGGCCTCGCCGAGGGGTTGAGACGACATAGCGCAGTACTCGGATCGCGGCCTCAAAGTGGAGGTGACGCGGCTCCTGAGAAAACTGGGCCAGGAGGTTAACGGCGAACGCGATGTCTGGACGCGTCGTCGTCGCCAGGAACATCAGTGACCCGATGACCCGCAGATACGTGGTCACATCAACTGGCTCCCCCACAACAGCTGGGTCATGACTCTTCAACTTCACCTGGCCATCGGGTGACATGGGTGAGGAAGCACTGGGCACGAGGGACAAGTCCTCGGCGAAGCGAGCTGACAGGGTCTGTACATAGGCAGCCTGGTGGACATGCAAGACGCCCTGAGAGCGATCATGCTCGAGCTCCATGCCCAGGAAGACTCGGGCAGAACCGAGATCCTTCATCTGGTAGGCAGCGTGTAGTAGGTCCTTGACGTGCTGGATAGCTGTCGCGTCTGGTGACGCAATGAGGAGATCGTCGACGTAGACCAGGACCGCGGCGAAGGTCTGACCTCGCGGGCTGATGAACAGTGCGGGGTCAGTGGTGCTGCGCTTGAGGCCGCCACGGAGAAGCGTACTGCTGATCTCCTGGTTCCAGCACCGAGGCGACTGCTTCAGACCATAGAGGGCCTTCCGCAGCCGCCAAACTCTCCCAGTGCCATCGTCGAAGCCTGGGGGCTGCGTCATGTAGAGCTCCTCACCCTCCAGTGAGCCATGGAGGAATGCGTTGCTCACGTCCATCTGATGCAGCTCCCACCCGTGCTGGGCAACCAGGCTGAACAATGCCCGGCTAGTGGAGAACCGGCCAACTGGGGCGAAGATCTGGTCGTAGTCGATCCNCACTTGGCACCGATGGCCTTCCGACCTGGAGGGAGGTCGACGAGGTCATACACGTGGTGCTGTCGGATAGCGGCGAGCTCCTCGGCACAGGCAGCATCCCAATGTGCGGCCTCAGGGGAGGCTCGAGCCTCGCGTAGGGTGGAAGGGTCCTCTGGGCGCGCTGTGGACCGGACTGAGAGGGCATGTGCATCACGAGCCCCAGGTGGGATGCGTGCGAGTGCGGCCACAATAGCATGCCGATGCTCGTGATGAAGCATGGCGTACCCCAATGCAGAGCCCGGGTGAAGGTCTGCGATAATGGCAGAAGTGGTCAGGCCGAGAGCCTTTGTGCCAGGGTCCCCACTCACAACCGTGGGCGTGGAGGAGATACGTTGAGCCACAGGGGGTCGAGGTGCCACGGAACGGGGAGCGACAGTCTGCGCACTCACTGTTGGCCGAGGTCGGAGGCTGCTGCCTGGGCCACGTGTGTAGCGCGGTCGGGCAGAAGATGGTGCTGAGTCCGACGGGCCGACGGAGGCGGACGGTGCTACTGGTCCGAAGGAGCCAGTAGACGCAATAGCTGCTGCTGGGCCAGAGGGGCCAGCGGACGCAGCTGGGGCTGCCGGCCCAGAGGGGCGAGTGGACGCGTCTGGGGCTGCTGGCCCGGAGGGGCCAGCGGACGCGACTGGAGACGTCGGCCCGAGGGGGCCATCGGAAGCGACTGGGGCTACCGGCCCGGAGGGACCAGCGGACGCGACTGGGGCTGCCGGCCCGGAGGGACCAGCGGACGCGACTGGGGCTGCCGGCCCGGATGGGCCAGCGGACGCGACTGGGGCTGCCGGCCCGGAGGGGCCAGCAGATGCGACTGGGGTTGCCGGCCCGGAGGAGCCGGCGGACGTGACTGGGGCTGCCGGCCCGGAGGGGCCAGTAGACGCGACTGGGGTTGCCGGCCCGGTGGAGCCGGCGAACGCGACTAGGGCTGCCGGCCCGGAAGGGCCAGTAGACGCGACTGGGGTTGCCGGCCCGGAGGAGCCGGCGGACGCGACTGGGGCTGCCGGCCCGGGGGGGCCAGTAGACGCTACTGGGTCAGCTGGCTCGGAGGGGCCAGCGGCCGCGACCGGGGCTACCGGCTCAGAGGGACGGAGTGATGTGTCACCCGGAAGCGACAGGACGGAGGACGGACTCACCACTCCCCCACGCGACGGGAGGGACACGGACGAGCCGGAGCGGATGAGGTCGCAGGGAAACAGGTCCTCGAAAAAGAGGGCATCGCGGGACTCGACGATGCAGTGTCGGGATGGGTCCCAGAAGCGCCAGGCCTTGGACTGACGAGACACACCAAGAAAGGTGCAGGGGCGTCCGCGGGGGGCAAGCTTGCCACCCTGCTATGGAGCGGGCAGCCACACAACGGCTACGCAGCCCCAGACGCGAGCCGGGCGGAGGTCAGCGCGCCGACCGCACCAGTGCTGATAGGGCGTGGACTGGCGGGGAAGGGGACCGTGGGGAACCCTGTTCCAGACCCTGGTCATGTAGGCCATGGCCTCAAAGTAGAAGCCATCGGAGAGACCGGACTCGACCCGCATGGTGCGGACGGCGTCGGCCATGGTGCGGTTCCACCGCTCGGAGACGCCGTTCTGGGCGGGTGTGTAGGGCGCAGACGTCTCATGGCGGATACCGCGGGAGGCGAGAAAGGTCGTGGCCTCACCCAGGTACTCGCCACCGCGATCGGAGCGAAAGCGACGTAGGGGGCGGCCACACTCGCGCTCCGCGAGGACAAGCCAGTCCTGAATGGTTCGGGCGACATCGCTCTTCTGCCGAAGGCAGAAGACCCAACGGTAGCGAGAGTAGTCTTCCGTCAGGGTGAGGACATAGCGGCCATGCTCACTGACGGACTCGGTGGGGAGAGGGCCCATGACGTCCGAGTGGACAAGGTCAAGGGGGGCGGACGCCCGTGAGGAAGAGAGGGGGTACGTGGACCGGTGCATCTTTCCCTGAGCGCAGTCAATGCACTCAGTGGGGCATGGGAGAGGGAAGGTCTCCGGATCAAGGCCCGTGGCCGGCTGGGTGCGGAGCATGCTCTCTACTGCGGCAGAGTGGACGTGGCAAAGGCGGCGGTGCAAGAGGCGGGTGTGCTGAGGAGAAAGCGTGCTGGTGACGAACACACGACCGGTCGCAGCCGACGGGGAGGAGACGGGAGGGGAAGAAGCGAGGCGGGGAACGTGCCACAAGTTGCCACAGGCGGTGGCGTGCAGTACGACAAGACCTGACGGACGCAACGACACAGCGACGACACCACGTGAGTGCACAACGTCCATGCTCATGCGGTCAAGGGCAGTCACGGACAGGAGGCTCAGCTCGAGACCAGGGACGAAGAGAACATCGGTCAAAAAGACGTCACCGGCCGGACCACGGAAACGAACAACGCCTACCCCACGGACCGGCAATACTGTCCGGAGCCCGTCCGAACACCGGAGACATCGCCGACGGGACCGATCATACTGAAGGCCTCGCGAGAGGCCGTCATGTGATGCGTGGCCCCGGAGTCGATGATCCAGGTCTCAACAGGGTCGTGGACAGGGGTCGCCAGATCAGTCACGGTCACATGGCAACACGCGAGGGACGCGGACACGGTGGACGGAGGCGCGAAACGAGACTTCCAGTCGTCAAGCCATGCAACGTCGTCAAGGAGTGGGGTGGATGAGATCACGGGAGACGACGAGACAGACGAGGAAACTGGACACGACCGCAGCTCAGTCTCAGTCATGCAGGGATGGGCTGGAGGGCAGGAGGTGACGCAACTCGCACTTCCCTGGGGAGGAGGGCGAGGGAGGCCAAGCTGGAGCGCGATGAACTGCTCCAGCTGACGCTCTCGGGACGACGGCCCAAGAGTGTAGACAGAATGCGGAGTGACGGCGCCAGAGCCTGGGTAGTAGGGTGACTGAGCGGACGAAGGAAGCGGAGGTGCCGACGGCTGAGGGTAGTACTGCTGCGGGTAGTACTGTTGCGGCGCGGGTGGCTGCAGGACAGGCGGAGTCGTCGGAGTGGGAGCGGTGCTGGACGAGGTCGGAGTGGTAGGACCAACAGCAGCGACGGCGGCAGAGGCGAGGCGGCGCTCCCGCTGGCGTCACATGGTGGCGATGACGCGGGCCTCGTCCGTCAGGAGAGGGCACGTGTACCACCCGTGCCCAGGCTGGCCACAGTTGTGGCAGACCGAGCCACTACCGCTGGGACCGGTCGATGACTGCTGCTGCTGCTGTTGCGATGGACCCTTGCCCTTCTTGTTCCGGCTTTTCTTCTTCTTCCCTGAGGGCGATGAGGTAGCTGCGACGGGGGAGGCAACGGCCACGGAGGCAACGGCAGGGGTGGCGACGGCAGGGGATGCAAGGGCCTCTGCGCGATGGAGCTGGGACTCCTGGCGAGCTTCCTCAATGCGGAGGAAGAGCTCGTATGCCCAGGGCATGAGAGTGCCCTGGGCCTCCATGGTGGTGAGGACGTCCTGAGGATAGTGGACGAAGACGTCAGTGTATGCGCTGGTGGCGCCGCGCTTGATGGTGAGGAGCGCGGACAGAGGGGGTGGAGCCGACTTGCCGAGTCGACGGAGGATGTCCTCCGCTCGCTGCCAGTAGGCAATGACCGTCTCGGCCTCCCCCATGTGGAGGGAGTTGAACTCCCGGAGCAGACGGCTGATCTCAGCGTCGCTGGACAGGCGATGGGGTCTGGTGAGGACGTGCCAGGCGGCTGCCGGGTCTGGGATGGCGCCGGCGGTGAAGTCGCCGAGGAAGGGCTCCAGGGCAAGGCGGGAAGCTGGAGGGGCGACTGGTNGGGTGGAGTCGTAAGGGAGGGTGTAGTAGGCCCACAGACCCTCACCCTGCGCCCAGATCCGGAAGCTGAGCTCCCAGCTCCGGAACTGCTCGCCGGCCTGAAGCGGCGGTGGCGGCGTCTCAAAGTCCTTCTGCCTACGGCCGGCACCCAGAGTGGGGCCAAGGACGGAGGTCACTGTCTGCCGTTGGCACTGAGTCTGCTGTTGTGCTAAGTAGTATGTGGCGGTGGACACCGCGGGGCTAGCGTGCCCTGGAGGGATGAACGACGGCAGCGCGCTGGTGGCGGTTTGGGAGGCGACTGGCTGTAGCGCCGCAAGCTGCTGTGTCAAGGTTGCGAGTTGTTGCTGAAGAGCAGCAAGTGGGTCAGGGGTGCCGCCAACGTTACCAGTGGGCTGCTGCTGCTGCTGTTGTAGGGGCGGCGGCTGCTGCTGCTGCAGAGGCAGTGGCTGCTGCTGTATGGGCGGCGACTGCTGCTGTAGAGGCGGTGGCTGCTGCTGCTGTAGCGGCGGTGGCTACTGTTGTATGGGCGGCGGCTGCTGCTGCAGCGGCGGTGGCGGCTGCTGCTGTAGAGGCGGCGGCTGCTGCTGCTGCAGCGGCGGTGGCTGCTGCTATATGGGCGGCGGCTGCTGCTGCAGCGGCGGCGGCTGCTGCTGTAGAGGCGGTGGCTGCTGCTGCTGCAATGGCGGCGGCTGCTGCTGCTGGTGCGGCGGTCGCAGTTGCTATTGCCGTGGCGGCGGCGGTTGGTCCTGCTGCGGCGGCGGCGGCTGCTGCTGCTGCAGCGGCGGCGGGTGCTGCTGCTGCTGCTGCTGCTGTAGCAATCGCTGCAAGAAAGGAGGGGTAGGGGTCTCCCCATCAGAGGAGGACCCCCCCTCGCCGGGACTATCAGCCATGCCTTGGTGTCTGTGTTTTTTTTTATGTTGTTGTCTTTGCGTTGCTGCTTCAACAAGAGGTTGGGGGAGTGGGAAGTCTACCCACTCCTCTGGCCTTCCCCCTTTCCCCTTTCATCCTCCTTTTTTTTGTTGATGATGTCAGCAGTGACGTCAGCAGTGACGTCAGCAAAGGGGTGCTGACATCAGCAGCGGCGAATGTTGGGACCGCCGCTGCTACTGTTGGTGCTGATGCTGCTGCAGCTGCTGCTGCTGCTGCTGTTGCTGCTGCTGCTGCTGCTGTTGCTGCTGCTGCTGCAGCTGTTTGCTACTGTTGCTGCTGCGGGTGCTGCAGCTGCTGCTGCTCGTGCTGCGAGCTGCAACAGCTGCTGTGGCTGCTGCTGCTACAACAGCGAGCTGCTGCAGCTCGCTGCTGCAGCTGAGTGCTGCTGCAGCTGCTGCGTGCTGCAGCAGGTGCTCGTTGCAGCAGCTGGCTGCTGCAACGAGCTGCGGGGGTGGGGGAATTTTTTTGTCTCTTTTTTTTGTTTTTTTTTTTCCTTGTCACAGCGGGCAGCAACCCACTGTCTGTTGTGAGCAGCGGGCTGCTGCTCGCCCAGCAGGAGCGAGCTGCTGCTCGCTGGCAGCAGCGGGATGCTGCTCGCTGCTCGCTTGCTGCGAGCAGCGGGCAGCAGCAGCCGCGGCTGGCAGCTGCTGCTCGCTGCTGCTGCTGCTGCTGTTGCTGGCGGCTGCTGCAGCTCGCTGCAGCAGCTACTGCAGCCTGCTCCTGCTGCTGCACCTGCTGCATGCTGCGACTGCTGCCTGCTGCTGCTGCGGGCTGCTGCAGCCGGCTGCTGCTGCGGGCTGCTACTGCTACTGCACGCTGCTGCTGCTGCTGCTGCTGCTGCTGCGAGCTGCTGCTGCTGCGGGCTGCTGCTGCTGCTGCTGCGAGCTGCTGCTGCTGCGGGCTGCTACGAGCTGCTGCTTCTGCCTGCTGCTGCTGGTGGTGCCAGTCACTGCACCTGGGTGACGTTGCCGCGTGCGTCGTTGCCCACAGACGTCAGACGCCGCCTGCCGCTCACCTCCTCGTGTCACGCGTGGGGGTCAGTGCTGTCGAAAAAATTTCAGCAGCATTTCCCCTGGCCCAGTGGCCGTGGGAAAAAATCTGACGCCGCCACCAGGAGGGTCAATGCTGTCGGAAAAAATCCGGCAGCATTTCCCCTGCACTGGCGCGTATGGGGGTCCGCCGGCGTTGTCTGGCACCTGTTCGCCAGTCTTCTGCTGCTGCTGTTACGCTCTGGCTCTGATACCAAAATGGAAACTATGCAGCAGGTTGGGGCAGCAGCGTTGTTGATGCAGCGTGCGGGCTTCCACGCTCGTTGCTTAAGTCAACTGCCCCCTCAGTCTGCTGCTCTAGAGTCTAAGTCTGGAAGCTCTGGGTTTTGTTACTCAGAAACGCGAGCGCCAGAGTTAGCGCCAGAAAGCAGCTGAAAACTGATAATGACTGATTAGGAATGAAGAATGAACAGCAATGGGGGACCCCTCCAAGTTCTAGCCCCCCTCCCCCCAGCTCTGTAGAGCTTGTTACTCAGTTCATCAGCCAATCAGAAAATAGCTCAGTTCAGGCAGGCAGGTTTTCTCGGTGAAGCCTGCCAGACAGCCGACAGCCCAAAACCCGGGCGTCGTCAGTTTTGCCTGAAAACTGGACCATACCATAATACCGACGATGCGAACGCAACCGTGCGGTCAGAATCTGCTAGAAAATAGTAGAGAGGAGTTATGGCAGCCTGAACCCAGGTAGTGCCCACGATGGTTTATGCTGCCAAACAGGGCCATGCAACATGCAACTGGGACCCTAGGCAGTGCATGACGACGCAGGCACGACAGTACGCGCTGGACGCATGCAGACAGCGACTGCGGTGGCAGTGACTGCCGGCAGTGCGACCGCCGAGGAGGCCTGCCGATGGAGCTGAACACGGCGCCGGAGAGAGGAGGCTCCAGCGAACTGCGAGACGACCTCAGCGTGCGTCGGCTCCACCGGACGACACTCCATCGGCGTCGAGTCTCGCCGTCAGTCATCTGCACGCCGATGTACACAAGCCGGGAGGACACAACAGAGCACAATGAGCGCAAAAACCAACATGAACTACCGGGTTCCGTGATCATATTAGTAGCTCCTTTGCCGCTGGTGCCACACTTGCTTCCCATAGGCGGTCATTAGATTTTTCTCGATGAATTGGTTCTTGGCCTTGTTTGCATGTTTTTCTATGTGAGACACAACCAGATTTTAGCCAGATTTTAGCATGTGTGGGTCCGTCGTGTCCAGCTTCAGGTTCTAATAAACGAGGACCTTCCAGCATATGCGAAAAGTAAAGGATCATCTTGGGGGAGCACAGGAACATGAGTGACAAAGTGGGAGCAAACTGTACTTGTTATCAAACCTTGTGCGGCGCCATGTACATGATGACAAAACATAGGTGACCTGAAGTCATCAAACCTTGTGCGGTTGTGTACGAACCGCAGATGAAACTATTGTCCCAACACCCGGCAGTTGATCCTCTCTACTTTCCACCGCACGGAAAAACACATTATTCCACGGAGGAAAGACCAAGATATGGTTGTTTTCGTGAAGCACGACAATTCGTCAATAGCAGCATCATGAGCGTTTGTGATGACCGCCCGAAGCACCTTGGCTCGCAACAACACATCAGGAAGCAATTCCGAAGCACGCTTGGTCATCAGTATGCTTTGATTCAGTGAAAAACCAGGCACCAGGGTGCACTTCGGGCGTATTCGGTTTTTCCGCAGGTCGAGGCGTCATCTTTGAGGATGCATTTCTGTCGCTTGTTTTCCCCTTGGCTAGTCCAACCTTTGGCATGACTTACTCAACTGTTGGACTGATCTTGCACGGGTCACCCCGTAGATCCCACATCCCCAGTCATGTTTTGTATTCAAGGAAGCCTCAAGTTGTCATGTGTGTTGTTGGTATTGTCTGGCTTTCACTCCCCACCCCCTTCGGAGCGAGCAGTTTCGGTTCGCTATTGGTACTTTCGGAGGATGGCATGCAACCCTGCAATGCTAAAGTTGTTGGCAGGCTCCCGTAAATTATGGGCCACATCATAGCCCCTCTGATTCACTAGGTTATCTCATCCTCGACCTTGACAAATGTGATCGAGGAGGGCCTCCTCGCTTCAAGTGAATCCATGGAGGCTCCACAATGTGCATGTACACTGAAGACTGCGGGGCTACAAAAAGAAGATGTTTTCTCCAGTTTGCAAATCAGAGTCATCTGACCGTCCCTTGCCACTCTTCCTCTGCTTCCTCTGCTGCCCAGCAGCCTTCTCCTCTTCTCTCCTCTCAGAAGCTGCTCCTCTGGTGGCTCCAACACCACCCTGCTGCTCCCTCTGCACCCCTCCCTCCCTCGACACAAGGGGAGGTTCCTCCCGAAACTCCTCAAACCCGTAATCGTCGTAAAAATCCTCGTCCAGAAATGTGTCTGGGTCGACCACAGGAGTCAGCGTGTCGCCGGCTAGAGGGTTTGGAGGAGGGAGCTCGCCATTCAACCTCGCCTCCCTCTCTTTCTTGAGGTACGACAGAATGGACAGCACCTGCACGAGATCCCATGGAGAACAGAGCCACTGGCTTGAGTGAGAACACGGGTTTGCATTGAGTTGGGTAGGCTTCATATAAGCACCACCACACCGCAACCACCTGTAGCATCACACCCACAGACAAACCTAACACCCCACCCACAGACAGACCTAGCACCACACCCACAGACAGACCTAGCACCACACCCACAGACAAACCTAGCACCACACACCCACAACCAAACCTAACACTACCACCCACAATCAAACCGAACACTACTACCCACAACCACCAAACCTAACACTACTACCCACAATCGAACTGCCTCCAAGGGGACTCTCCAACAATCGTTGATGGCTGCCACGAACTTCCCACCCACCCCCACCCCCCCTCCCTACCCACTGACCCGTCCCTTTCTCACGACCACCCCCCCCCCCTTCAAATGTCCTCTCTCAATTGCTTCTTTCTCCCAGACATTAACCAATTCCTCTCCCTCCGTTCCTCTCTCACTCCACTTCCATCCTCCCTCCCTCCCTCCCTTCCTCCCTCCTTCCTTCCCTCACTCCCTCCTTCCCTCCTTCCCTACCTCCCTTCCTCCTCTCCCTCCCTTTGTGCCTCCATGCCCATGCCTCCCCCGTAGTCCCCTCCCCCTCCACCCTGTTCTCCTCCTTTACTGCCTGAACCCCCTCTCCCATCCGTCTGCATCTCTACCTCTTGCTTCCCCACATTCCCGTCCCTCCTTCCATTCTTCCACCCTTTCGATTCCTTCATCCCTCCCTCCCTCGCTACCTCTCTCCCTCCATCCCTCCCTCCCTCCCTCCCTCCCGCTCCCCCTCCCTCCCTCCCTCCCTTCCTCCCTCCCTCCAGCCCTTCATCTCTCCAGCCTTCTCTCCCTACAGCACTTTCCCTCACTCCCCTTCCCTACCGACCGCCCTCCCTCCCTCCCTCC
>SZWC01004696.1:154316-161816 GCA_023375785.1 Penium margaritaceum | reverse complement strand
ACCTGAGAGCACCCTAAAAAGAAGGAGGGTGCCACCTTGGGGATTTTTGGCGGCTCCTCCAACGACGGCGGCTCAAGGAGGACGCCGCCAAGGGGCGGAAGACGCTCAAAGAAGACTCAAGAGGAGGCCAAGGAAGACAAGAAGACAAGAAGACAAGAAGAAAAGTAGTTTTTTGTCCTAGACCTTGTACTTCTCTTCTTGCTCTTTGTCTTTGTTTTGTGAGCGGTACTCACAATCCTTGTTACTCCCTTGTATTTTGATTTTCTGTTTTCCGTGATCCTAGTTGCTACCAAGTGCCGTGAGTCACGGGCTAGGAGGACTAGTTTCTAAACCCACGACCTTGTGCCGACGTGGCGGCCTAGGAAAATAGAAATATATATTGAAATTGCCTTGCCGATCGTGAGAGCAACGTCTTAGGAGGCGATTCCTAGTCGTTGTGGGGTGATCCTCACAACAACCTTCACGTGCTAGTTGCACGAGCGACGGGATGGCAAGTGCCGGACCGTCTAAGCCTAACAAGGGCAAGGTGGTGACGTTCTCACCACACGTCCTTCGCGGACTGCAAGTTTTGGGAGCCGCCGCCGCAAGCACGGTTGCCAACCCAAAGGCAACCGTACCGCCTAAGGCAACCGCGCCGCCTAAGGCAACCGTACCGCCTAAGGCAACCGACGCCAACCTCGGCGACACCGAGAAGCGTGCGGAGGCCGCAAAGGTGCTCGATGAGCTTGTCGACGCGCACATGGGCGACCCCCATGCGACGGACGACGCGATGGAGGAGGATCTTCCGGAAGAAGACCCCGACGAAGAGCAAGACGCCGATGATGGCAAAGGCGATGAGGATCGCGACCATCGCCATCGTCGTGCGGCAAACTCGAGCCGAATGCTCGAGAAGGAAAAGGCGCCTGCCGCTTCGCCTAAAGCTGCCGACGGTAGCGAGACTGTCGAGAGCAGTAAGGGCGCCGAAAGCAGTCACACGGGAAGTTCACGCGAGAACGAGCCGGACGACGACGCCGCAAAGGCAATTCGTGATGGTCGTCGCTGGATTGCGGAGTTTGCTGCTGAGGCGGCAAACTGACTGAAGATCACCACCGACGGTGGAGATACGGCACCACTCCGAGGAATGGGGGCGGACCCCCCTTCCTACGATGTGGCCGCAATGGGACAGGGCAGCGCCCACTCGAGCGTTGTCGCCGAAGACAGTCTCCTCCAAAAGGTGGGACTTCTTGGAGGCGTGTACGTGAACCGTACCCTCTTACAGTGGGTAAGGGTGCACGGACATCGCGAAGCCCTGGAGGCTATCGTCGACGCTCTGATGACATCAGAGCTGAAGTTCGCGTTCGCCAACCTGCTGGCCCATGTCGGGCAGAGCATCACGGACCTTGACCGTGATCGCCAGGTGCAGCGCCTGGCCGCCCATGAGGCAAGCCGCCGATGCAACGACCTCGACAAGGCGTTGCAGAGCGTGACCCATGTGTGGATGCAGCAGCAAGTGCAGCGTGTCGCAGCTGCGGATGCCATTACCGGTGGTAGCGACGACCTGCCTACCTCGACGACTTCGGGGTCGGTCATGAACACGTCCTTCCTCCACAGTGTGGAGATCTTTCGGAAGGGCGTGAAGCTGACCGACTGGCTGAACCGCATGGAGCACGTGTTACGTGTCCACAAGGCTCCACTCAGCCAGTGGGGCGACCTTGCCACGACGCGGCTTGAAGATAAACTCTTCAAGTACGTGGTCAAGGTGTGGACTGCGCAGCAGCCGCACCTCGAGTGGCAGCCCATGCCGTAGGAGGCTTTCTGCGCGATCATGCGCAAGAAGTGCACCCAACGTGAGGAGGCGCAACGCGCCTTCCACAAGATCAAGGACTTTAAGCAGCTGGGCAGCTCGCTCGAATCCTACTTGAGCGAGTTCACCGCACTCGTGGAGGAAGCCAAAAGCTTCACCGAGGGCGATGGGACTCAGACGTTCAAGTACCCAGAGTGCATGCTGCTGGAGTACTTGCATGATGGTCTCGCCAGCGAGAAACTGAAGGACAAGACCACCACGACAGCCACTGGCCAAGCTTGGACAAGTTAGAGGGCGTTGCGCGACTACATGAGCGAAGTGTATTCACCGAACCCGAAGCACTACTCTGATGCACGGCCGAACGCGCGTGCACATCAGGGGCGCGACATGCGCGTGGACGCTGCAAGGGCTGGTGCGTCAGCCGGACAGCGAGGCGGGGCCAAGGGCAAGCAGCCTACAAACCCTCCAGCCAAGAAGGCTGGTGGACACAAGGGTCCCCACAACAAGCACAACCGCGAGAATGACGAGCTGCAGGCGGCACGTGAGCGTTGCAACGTATCCTTCCGCGAAGGGCTCTGCCACAGCTACATGCAGCCGGGCCACTTTAGGGCTCAGTGCCCTGAGGCTGCTGGTGGTGGACAAGAGGCCGCGGCGCTAGCTGTAGCAGCAGCACCTCGTGGGGATGGTGCAGCAGGAGGCCGTGGACAAGGCCGCGGACAGGGTCGCGGTCGCGGCAATGGGCCCGGCCGTGGTAACAGACAGGGCCGTGGGGCGGGTTTTCCCCACCCCTGAGTGACGTCAGTCGGGACCACTCAGGGGTAAAACTGGATCACGAGTGTGAGTTCATGTTTTCGGACGAGGATGTTAAACAATTTGAGTTTTTAACGAGTTCAAATTTCTTTGTTGTTTTCTCCCCTCTCATTGAACCTCATTCTGCACTTGCTGATCGACATTGCCCACTAAATTTTGCATCACCAGACGAGATGCATGACCAAACCTGCTTAGTGGTGGCGACACCAACCACTGTGCAAGAGTTGTGTAACACAGTGATTGAAGCAAACGCCCTCAAAGCGATGAGTTCAATCACATTCGTAGTACCTTTAGTTGACGATTTCAACCCAGTGGAGTTTAAAGACTGGAAGGTGCTGGCCGAATTCACACGTGCCCACAAGATGTGGACTCGAGTAGGTGAATCATGGGAGTTGCGTTGCACGTCGTATAGATTCTGTGTTTATCACAAACTCGGCTTACCGTCGTCGAGTCTGTTCACTCGGAAGAGTGGAGGCAACATGACGATGCAGTTCAAAGGACACCTAGCTGGTGCTCCCGCGAACGTACTGGCTGACACTGGAGGGGACGACTCTTTTGTTAGCCTTGGCTTCACCCGACAGGTTGGCCTGAAGTACGAGCCATCGAATGACAGAGTTTTTGTCGGTGACAACCGTACGGTACCCGTGATCGGTACTTGTAAAGCAAAAATTTGTATTCAAGGGTACACACAGAGTGTCACGTTAAAGGTTCTCAACCTTCTTGACCCGTTCGACGTGGTGCTGGGCGATCCCTGGCTTCGTGACAACAAGGCTCTAATGTGCTTTGAATCAAAGCGTTTGATCCTCCGGAAAGGACAACGCCACTTTACGTTGATTCCGAGTACGGAATTATCACCGACCCGACTCAAAGTCCATGCCAACTTGTTTGCAATGCAAGTCAAGAGACATATTCGACAAGGTTGTCGATACTTCTTGGCTCAGCTGCAGAAAGTGGAGGACGACGTGATGGAAGACACGCCACAAGAGATCAGATCTCTATTGGCAGAATTCTCGGATGTATTCCAAGACCCACCGGCTGGGCTTCCACCAGAAAGACACATGGGCCACACGATTCCGTTGCAACCGGAGGCGACTCCTCCATTCAGAACCATGTATCGCCTTAGTCCAGCAGAGAGGCGAGAGGCCGAACGCCAAATCAAAGAGTACCTTGCAAAAGGATGGATCGAGCCAAGTAGCTCGCCGTACGGTGAGCCAATCCTTTTTGTGAACAAAAAGGATGGTGGTTTACGCATGTGCGTAGATTACTGGGCGTTGAACAAGCTGACGGTGAAAAATCGATTCCCCTTACTGCGGATTGAGGACCTTTTTGACCAACTCCAAGGCGCAAAAGTATTTTCGTCCTTGGATTTGTCTCAAGGGTACCATCAAATCCGCATCACGGAAGATGATGTGACCAAAACCGCGTTTCGAACGCACATGGGACACTATCAGTTCCGAGTGTTATGCTACGGGCTTACAAATGCCCCAGCAACCTTCCAAGGAGAAATGATCCGAACGTTTGCCAAGCAACTCGGACAGTTTGTCTTGGTTTACCTGGATGACATCCTGGTTTTCTCCAAATCAATGGAAGAGCACATAGAACATCTGTGCGAAGTTCTCGCAATCCTTCGGGAACAGAAGTTCTATGCAAAAGTGAGCAAGTGCAAGTTTGCACAAGATGAGCTCGAATACCTTGGACACATCGTCGACAAGGACGACATCCGCGTCGACCCACGAAAAGTCCAAGCCGTTGTGGACTGGCCACGCCCCGAAAATGTTGGGCAGATTCGGTCTTTCCTCGGCCTTGCAAACTACTTTCGACGGTTTATGCAAGGGTATTCGACCCTGGTAGCACCGCTAACCAGGCTCACGCGAAAAGACGTGCGTTGGGAATGGACATCTGATTGCGAGAACGCTTTTCTCAAAGTCAAATAGCTTCTCTCCACGGCGCCCGTCCTAGCTCTTCCGGATCCATCGCAACCGTGGGAGGTTTGATGTGATGCGTTGGTAGTTGGACTTGGAGCCGTCCTCATGCAGAACGGTCACCCATTTGCGTATGAAAGCTGGAAGCTCATACCTGCGGAAACGCGGTACACGACTGGGGATCAAGAGCTCCTTGCGGCCGTACACGCCTTCAAGATGTGGCGTTGCTACCTTGAGGGTGCTAAAGGGGGTGTGACGGTCGTGACCGACCATAATCCATTGGTGTTTTTCCAAACGCAACCGAACCTGTCAAGACAACAGGCGCGTTGGAGCGAATACCTGAGTCGATTCTCGTTCACATGGGAATATCGGCCAAGACGCATCAATGTGGCCGATCCACAAAGCCGACAGCCTGTGGAAATTAAGGCAACCACCGAGATCAGTGGGTGTTTTATGGCCATTGCAACAGCAACCGTTCAACCACCAGATCCCCCTGCACCTCTGCGTTTACCACCACGAGAGATTATCCATTACAACGGTTTTGTAAACAGGATCAGGATGGGATACTGTGTGGATTCTTGGTTTCAAGACTCTCGAAATCTGGACAAGTACGGCTTGGTGGAGGCCGCAGGAATCTCCTGGCACGGAGAACAAGTTGTTGTGCCAAACTCGGGAGACCTTCGAGCAAAGGTTATCTCCCACTTCCACGACCCGCCAGTCGCAGGTCACGTGGGACCCCGAAAGACCGGACAGGCACTCTCGGACCACTATTGGTGGCCAGGGTGGAGTGTCGATGTCCGTAAGTATTGCATGACATGCGACCCATGTCTTCGGAATAAGGCTAGTAACAAGAAGCCTGCTGGACCCCTACAGCAGCTTCCCATTCCTAGGACTCCATGGGAGTGCGTCAGCATGGACTTCATTACTGGTCTTCCGGACACGGCCCGTGGCCATGATGCAATACAAGTGGTTGTGGATCTTTTGACGAAGATGACACACTTCATTCCTACAACCACTGATGTGAACGCAGAGGAGACCGCTCGTCTCTTCTTTGAGGGTGTCGTAAAGTACCACGGCTTGCCATTGCGCATTATCTCCGACCGAGATCAAAAATTTGCTAGTAATTCTGGCAAAATATGCACGAGTACTTCGACAGCGAGTCGCAAATGTCGACAGCGTTTCACCCTCAAACGGATGGACAAACAGAGCGCATGAATCACACTCTGTAGCAGATGCTGTGCATGTACGTGGACCCTGCCATGCATGATTGGGACGAATTCCTAGCACCGGCAGAGTTTGCGGTGAACAACTTGGTGAACGAGTCCACACAGTTCACACCGTTCGTGTTGAACAGTGGTTGGCATCCTGTGGTACCCTCTTCATTGGTGAAGAGTGGAAGTACAAGAGGGCAGGTCCCTTCTGCTCAAGCCTTTGCCGAGCGCATTGACTCCTTGTTACAGGAGGGGAAGGGTCACCTTCAAGCAGCTCGGCAGCGACAAAAGGCATATGCCGACAAAGGTCGCCGGGAGGTGTTGTTTGACATCGGTGACAAAGTGCTGCTTAGCACTAAAAACCTTCAGTTGAAGTCGCCAGGGGCAAGAAAACTTCTACCGAAGTGGATTGGGCCGTTTCCCATTGTGGCACGCATCGGGCCAGTGGCATACCGATTGCTACTTCCGCCGAGTATGAAGATACATGATGTGTTTCATGTGAGCCTATTGGTTCCATACACGGCAGAAGGAACCGTTCAGCCACCGCCAGCAATCCTGGCTGCCGACGGCCAATACGAGGTCCTTCGCCTACTCCAGCACCGAGAGCGTACTCTTCGGTCGCGCGTTGTCAGGGAGTACCTCGTTCATTGGGTCGGTTGTGGACCTGAACATAATTCATGGGAGCCTGAATCCCGGTTGCCCACAGGGGTGGTCAACGAGTCCTCGAGCGAGCTTGCAACTCGCATAGATCGACGCGTGGCAGGAGGTACCACCTGAACGCGGAAAAGTGAACAACATTCCCACAGGGCACCATTCATGGACAGCGACCATAGGAGGTTGGGGACGCCCAACATGGTTGTCGCGCGGACGCTCCAGCCTATAGGGGGGAGGCCGCTAGCCGTGCTGACCTACAAGCTTCGGCTTAGGTCTACATACCATGCACGTGTTCATGTTTAGCTGGTGATTGAAATTATTAATTTTCTTTCACAATGTTGATGACTCATTGACTGACAATCCTATTTGTTGTTCATGAACCGGGAAAGTTCATAATAAGTGGGAAGGAATGTAGCAGGAGGGTCGGTTCGGCCCTCCCCCCTCGCTGATGCTAGGGGTGGTTGCGCACCACCCTCGCATCAGCGAGGGCTGGCTGCCGGCCAGCAGTTCGCTCGCCGGCCGGCCACCGGCCGGTCAGCCGCCAGCCGCCGATTGCGGCCTCAGCCGGATCGGCGGCTGAGAGGCCACGAGGGCCTCAAGGGCGAGGCCTCGTGGCCTCGTGCCCTCGTCCCCCCTCGCCCTCCTTGCTAACGAGCAAGAGAGGACGAGGGATAGGGGGAGTGAGGGTGAGGACAAAATGCCTGGCGCAAAATCGCCAGCGTGCCTTGTAGGCGACGATTTCACGCCAGAACGACAAAACAAAACTCGAAGTTCGTTTATGACGAACTTCGACATAAAACAAACTGAATAACTCATGAGAACACCCGAGTTTGAGGTAAAAACCCCCGGTTTGGGTCCCAAAACCAGGGGTTTGGTTAAAAACGGAAATGGGCCTCCGGAGACTCAAAATATTCGAGTCTCCCTGCTCTGGGTCATTGATGACGATTGCCCCTCAGTCTCGCGAAGGGGGTAAACCCCTGACGCGGACTGAGAACGCCATTCTGCGAACTCCGACGACGACTTCAGAGCAGGAGCTGGAGGTCCAGCCCGTTACAATCTATATCTATATCTATATCTATATCTATATATATATCTATATCTATATCTATATCTATATCTA
>SZWC01004696.1:140479-151078 GCA_023375785.1 Penium margaritaceum | reverse complement strand
TATCTGTATCTATATCTATATCTATATCTATATCTATATCTATATCTATATCTATATCTATATCTATATCTATATCTATATCTATATCTATATCTATATATATCTATATCTATATGTATATCTACATCTATATCTATGTCTAGAAAGATTGTTGTGTTTTTAACTTGACCCCTTTTTGATGAACTTCCCAGCTTAAGAAGGGACAACATAAGATCAATCCTAGATTAGTAACTGTTGATATAGCTTTCAAATGAACTATGTTTAGAAACTGTGAATTTTCATCAAATTTTTATCATATGGATAATATTTTATGTCATACAATATTGTTTAAATTTATTCGTTGAAGAAATGAAAACATGTATAAGAACTGAGGTAATAATAGTGGGAATCAATTTTTTGATGCGCTCGGGATAAAGGTGAATTAAATCTAATATCATGAGATGTAGAAGTAAGGATATTAGGCACCTAACACTTAAATACGATGTATAGTTTGTATCCATTTGACCCTAAATATAATTTGTTTCACAATGGATGGTTTTCTCCACAAGAAGACCACATTGACAAGAAATAGACATTATAAGTTAAGATGGAACAATGTTTTTTTTTTCTTTTCATTTTTTTAAAATTGGATAACTGATATTTTGTATTCGCCTAGTGGTCTCTAGATTAATTTTATTGCATGTGTAGCATTTTAGTTACATATGAAAAGTATTCAAAGCCATTATGTTTTCAGTTTTATTTTGCACATGGAGTTATATTTTTCTTGTTTTTTTTGTGATATAAATCATGCTCTTCTTAGCCTTACCCATGAATTTGCAAGTCGAATCCACGCCCACCATTAAGGAATTGATTCCAATGAATAAGAATTTCTAATTCAAGATATAACACCACATTCTTTCAATTTTATTATGTCGTCTAGTTTGTGACCGTTCTTGTTCATAGATGCCCAATGGATTATGTTCTGAGAATCATTGCTTAAGTTCTCAAGGAACATAATAAAGCACTACAACCTTTCAAAATTTTATAACCATAGCTAGGTTTTTTTGCTAAAACGTTTTATTAGAAACATTATTTCATTATTTATATTTAAACTTTATTTTCTAAGCTAAGCGTTTGTCATAGAATGATTATGATACAATGATTGAATGCTTAAAAGAAAAGGAATCATATAAAAAGAAAATAAGGGGATGTTATATTCATGAAGAAAGAAATGCATGTGTAGCACACAAGAATTTTGTTCCTCAATTGCTTTTCTAATCGAGTCTTGTTGGTGAAAAAAATTACAATGATGACTAATGATCATAGCTACCAACGAATCAAGTAGTCATCGACGTTTTGGGTGATTGGTTGCCACAAAGCTGGCTGTTGGTTGAGTGCTAACTCTTTGTTCAGAAGTGAAGAGGATATGTTAACTCGAGTGCTTTGGATTTTGGCCTTTAAAATTAGTCGTTGTCCATGTTTTTTTCTATTTTGTGAAAGAAAGGACAAGGGGAAGGAGCAAGGGGGAGATTGATAGGGAGCGAGAGAAAAGACAAGGAGAGAGTGTTGAAGAGGAAGGTCTAGTAGTTGAGGGTCGGCCATCCCTTTGTGTTCTTTTAGGAGTTTTAATCCATCATTTTCAATTCTCCTCCCCTCCTCATCCTTTTCAACAAGCCTTTTGTGAAAGGATTTTCAAGTGAGGTAAATCACTTGGCGAAAATGGACAAGCATGCCTTACATTTGAATAACGTTTCCATCACATAAAAACATGGATGTTGCAAGTAGTGTAACTTGATACAAAACATTACAACAAAAAAAATAATTGAATTGAAGGTAAAATTGCTCTTCTGAATTATGGAAAAGATTGGAATAATATAGAGAACAGTGGGCCGAGGTGATCAAGGAAGACTTGCCTAGTGTGATGTGGAGACCAAACACTTTGATCGAGTCGTGAAAATAAGTTTTTATCTTAAAAACAAGCATTTATAAGAGTGATTCATTGGAATAAAATCGAACTTAATTAGATTTTGAACCATATTCAAAGAGTTGTTTTCACTCGGGTTTAAATTATAGATTATTTGGTTTCCTTAGTTTAGATAAATCAAGGTGAAAATATTTTTCATGATGTGATTTTGATGAGATCAAATGACGTCTTCAATCTGACTGGTGCCATTTGATAATTCATTTAGAAGCATAGAAGGTGAACATCTGCTCTTCAATTGAGGTTACATGTAACTTGTGCAGGTCATGTGAGGCAGTTAGTCTTTCCCTCATGTATATTTTTGAACGAATGTTAATTTTTTGTTTTCCTTATCGTGTAGAATTTTATTTAATGTTTTAGCCATGAACAAGATTGCATTAAAAGTTTAGATCAAGGTTTTCCCTTGTAATTAATAGAATTCATCATCCCTTTATGTTCTTTCTCTCTTCTAAACAAGAATATTCAACTTAGGGAGAACATTACAAGATGTCCTCACTCTTGATGTCTTCATGCTTCAGCATTCTTCATGGGTCAAAAATTCTTTCAAGGTGGTTGATAGGTCAAGATTGAGAGAATAATTGATTTACAAATCACAAATCACAAACTACCCTTCACTGAACGGCGGGGGTGATTTGGAATATTTGTGACATTTGAAAGTGGGTTGTTATTTGATGCACAAACATTCTGATTAACTAGTGAAGGATGGAGCTAACTATATGATGTGGAGAAGAAGCGGTATGATTAAAAAATGGATTCCATGAAAGTTGGTAGGTCAACATTCTAGAAGTTGTTGACTAAGGAAATATGTAGCACAATGTGACATAACTTTTGTTAGAAAATGTATTATTCCATAGCTGTTATTTTCACTACTACAGTTCATCTAAGCATAAAAAGAGGCGAAAACGTTGTGAATAAAGTCCATTTATGTATACCACTATTGTAAAAATTTTCCAGTGTGAAGTAGTGATAACCGTGAATTGCTAAGTAGGTTGTTTTCTTGGCATTTAGTTCTAATAAACATTAAGACATTTGTCTCAGGCTGGTAGTATCATTAATATTGGCTAGAATTTCTCACTCCCCGTTGGGGTTTGACCAATGTGGGTGCCGTCTTTAGCTAGTTATAATTTGTTAGTGATAATTTAGCTTATGAGGTGAAAAGTTGTCATACATGGGCATGCCAGTGGGAGAAGAGAAAGAGATTTTTTGAACGAGTTTCATTTGTGAATAAAGCCGAATCATGAATGAAACAACTTGAAGGAAATTTTATGGTGGAGATGTAGTTACACGTGAATATGTACATAAAAGTATAAAAAAAAATGCGCCTTTATATGAGTACATGTAAAAAGTGGAGTGATAAACCAAAATAATTGAATAGGTCCATTGTCGCTTCCTCTCTTTTTTGAAGATTTTGGAAGTACTTGATGTAATAGAGTTTTCATCTTATGAAAGATGTATCCCTTAAAAATGAAAAATTTGTAATTGAATGCCATGCATTGTGTAGTTCCATGTATCTTGTATAAAGTGTTGCATGATGGTATTGGAGACAACATTTTATTTTCATACTACTTCATCTTTGTGAAAAATCCCCTAATTATATTCTACAATATATATATTTAAATTTATTTTATAACATTAGATTTAGGTGACGATAAGTTAATTGATTTTTAGATCAGATTGATTTTCATTAAAAATGACATTCTCAATAAGTTTAGAGAAAACTTGCCTTCTTTAGTTTTTTTCCATTTATTGGTTTGTAATGGTATTGGGTTGTTTTGAGAGGTAAATTTGTGAATAGAACATGTATGTGCCAATGTTTCCCCGTCTTGCTCTGTCATTTCTATTTATGATAGTAAGTGTAGTCTTGGAAGGAAAGCCTCAGATGTCCATTGTGGTTAAACTTAAAGGAAAGCAACAGATCTCCGCCAAATGAGGGACTTAAACCGGTTCTTGTGTGAAGTATTGTTAGAATGCAAGGATAGACGAATGAAAGAAAGTTTTTGTGAACCATGTGCTTCACTCGTATGTGGTCACGACACTGTTTTTTTATGTACACCAACCGGTCATGACTGCTCGAGGTTCATGTAGAGCAATGTTGAGAAGGTGATGCTTCCTCCCTTGACCGATGTTGTGTCGTATATCACCAACGGAAACGACATGTCGAGCTTCGAGAGGGACGCTCGATTCAGTTTTCAGCTTTGGAAATGGGTCACGGTCTTCTCAAATAATGATATATGTTGGTTTTTTTCTTCAACTGTTCGCGTCATCAACACCACAAATGTGGCTGGCGGCAGTGTGCCCCTGCTTTTCTTGATTTTAGTGCAACAAATTTTTGTTTGATCATTCATTGAGCGTTACCATTCTCGAATTAAATCCAGTTGATTGAAGACCCCATTCAACCTCGGAATTCATTAGGTTGAAATATGTATTTATGTGAATATCAAGAGCCCGAAAAATAGGGTATGCTCAAAGATCGTTTTGCCTCAACCGTTCATGTGTGAGTTCTGTACGCGATCAGCAACCTTCCGGCTTATTGGTAGTGGCCATGAACGCGTCCTCTGGACTCGTTTTGAAACATCCCAAAAGACGAAGGGTAGTTGTGTTGCTTTTCGGTTCATTATGATCGTAAGGTTTCTTTCTTGACGTCGGCACCTGGTTTTATGAACATCCCTTACTCTAGGATTGATCGCGATCACGCCTAACTAGTCGACTATAGGGAAATTTGGCTATTACCTCCACTAAGCTGTAGTATCCTGTCCGTCCTCTCATCGGCAAAGTTATAAGGTACCCCGTTGCGGATGTTCCAATGTATAAAGGGTTCTGATCTACACTTACAACGTGTTTCTGTTTTAAGAATCCATAAGCCCCAAATTCAAAGCTTTGATCACTTGTTACCACGCAGCTAGAGTGCCAGTGACGAGGTAACCCGTCGGGTACTCGGTCATTGTCCAGAAGTTTCCATTTTACGAATGCAATGGCATCTCTCAATGACAAATCTTATCGTATTTTTTTTTATGAAGTTAACGAGGCCTTCCAAAAAGGTTATGGGGAGATGGGAGGAAAGATTTTATCGGCCTTGGTTGCCGTCCAAGGGATAATGTGCCAACGTTTGCGATAGCGACAAACGGTGTTACATGTCACAACGTTATTTAGGGGGGAGGGGGTGGGGAGTTTCAAAAACAGACACGCGAGCAGTTCAAAAACAACACATGATGATAGGAGGTTCTTCCACATGTTAAGTAGGACTTGTTCCGAGAAATAGAAAAAATTCTAAGATTGCCATAAACCACTGAATATGGACGCGGGTATATTGTGATGTTACAACATACCCCTCATGTCGAGGTATATTGGAACATAACAATGTACCCCGTTGACCATCACGAGTTTTTTTGTTTTTCAAAAAGGTAAGGTTTGGGCGTCTTTGAATAATGAAATGAAAAGCGGGGGGACCTTTATTAAAATCCCGAACAACGGGGGTGTGACGAGTTCGTTTTCTAAAACCGGGATATATGGATTCTCCTCTTATCTGGTGACGCTGTTGAACTGAGAGAGAAATGTTTAGACCAACATTAAACGTCGATGTTAATCTTTCGGAACAATCTTCATTGGCCGTGGCTGGGAAGGGATGAAAAATATAGGAGTGAAAATGCACTCGCATCCTTATTCACGCACTCCGGTCGTGGATGGGTCGGCGTGGCTGTAGCGGAAGTGAGCGGAGGACACCAACTTCACCGCGGACTTTTCCCGTGAAATCACATAAATTCCACAAGTGATCGATGATTGCGGACAGTAGCGAACTCAAAAATAAAACCCTAAAACCTTTAATTTAATTCGGGGTATGGTTTGAATGCGGTTTGCGTGTTAAAATCATAGGTTTGCGTTTACAAAAAATTATCGAAAACGAAAGAAGGGCGTTTTCGCTCGATCGCGAGGGATCGATGACCGCTTTGTTTTTTTCTTTTTGTCACGCAAACCCCCCAGTTCGATGTAGGGTTTTATGTTTGGCGCGGGCTCCGCCCGCGCCAAACATACAAAACCCTAAATCGAACGGGGGGTTTGCGTGACAAAAAAAACAAAGCGGTCATCGCTCCCTCGCGATTCTCGCGTGGGAGCAATGTCCGCATGCAGGATTTTTTCATGCTCGCCCGTCGACGCATGCCGCGAGCTAGCATGATTTTCGACTGGGATTTTGAGTATTTTTTGGCCGCTACCGGGCGGATCAGAGTCACACTTTGCGTTTTACGGGTATCTGAGTATTTTCACCCTGGAATTTTCCAGTATCATCACATACGTTCTACCAGTCATCAATGATTGCGGACAGTAGCGAACTCAAAGTGGGTGAATGGACGTGTTTCACCCCCTCTCGGGGCATAAAATTTCCAGGATCCTGTAATGATGACGTCACAAACTGAGTGGGTGAGATTGCCTCGCCCACTCACCCCTTCCCAGCCACGGATCGTTTTTCACTGCGCTTGAGAACTTCATCCCCGAGTCGTATTGGGGGGGGAGGGGGGGGGGGGGGGGGGGGGGGGGGGGGGGCGATGACTGCACAAGAAATTGCCGTCGTCCAGCTCGAGAAAAAAGCGCTCGCAGCTCTCCGCCTGTAATGATATGGTTCGCGTTCCGCAAGGCGTCGCCGTCTCTATCCCTATCAATGTCCTCCCCTCCCTCCCTCGATCACAAAAACATTCCCTCACACTTCCCATCTCCCCCGTTCTGTATCATTCGTCTTCACCTCTGTTGACCCTCGATTGCCCTCTCGCCCTCTCCCAGGCGCACGCGCATTACCGCAGCGGTCAAAGGGCCGACGCGAACTGCTATCATTACCTTCAAGATGCCACGGTACGTTATCCGTCCGTCCACTGGCCAACACCGGGCAAACCCACCAGCACTTATCTGGACAAACCAACCAGCACACTGGCATACCAAGCAGTCTGCATTCCGGCCAAAGAGGAGGGTTCCTAGGATGCCATGACTGCGAACTCCGTCGGCAGGGATTCAAAACAAACACCCAGCCATCCGGAGGGCCTTGCAGCCGCCGAACACCCCCCGGTCACCCGTGTGGTCTTGTGCCTGCCAGGTCTGGTGAAAGCCGACCACAGCGCTGCCCAGGTCACCACCGCCATAGTGGGCTGCTGTGACTGGTCCTGTCCTGTGGCCCATCCACACACACCACCATGCTCAACTTGGTTCGTCTGCTGGTGAAAAACTTCGCAGGGGAGTGATATTCCCGCTCAGCCAGTCACAGCGACGCCGAGCCCGCGGGGTCGTTCTCTTGGGCCTCGTCCTCCGGCTGGTTTTCAAACCCTTGGCTGATTATACCGCAAGTTTGGCCCGTTCGGCACGTTTAGCACGGTCGTAGTGAACGCGGATCACCCATGGCCCGCAGTGTGTGCGAGATGCCGTTTGGGCTGCCCATGGCGCAATGCGACTTGCAGCAGCACCGTCAGATACTGCGCGAGCAGCAGCAGCAGCAGCAGCAGCCGCCGCCGCAGCAGCATCAGCAGCAGCAGCAGCAGCAGGAGCAGCAGCAGCAGCAACAGCAGAAGCAAGAGGAGGAGCAATTCTACGGGCAAGAGCAAGTGCAGCTGCTGCTGCCGAACGCCAGGTCAAGGAAATGGGCAAGCCAGGATAGTTTGAACAGCTCTCTGAAAACTGCGGAACCCTCCAGGAAGTTATCGTCCACTCGTTCCTTGGAGGAGATGCCTTGTGCAGCTCCCTTCGCTGCCTCCGCTGGAAGGCCAAGCGGACAAGATTGTGAAGACACGTCTCACAACCCCAGCAACTACCCAGTGCCAGCTGGCCCTTGTACTGCCCGCTCACTCGCTGAGGGCGCCGACCGGTCCAAGACTACCTCTGAATCTGGTGGCCAGCGTCGCACCCGCAACAGGCGCGGCCAGCAGAGGGGTTACGACGATGGAGACGCGGGCAAAGACGCAGGTCGAGGGGAAGGCGGTCTCGAAGAGGAGGGCGAGGAGGAGTACATAACAATGAGCGGTGCGCCTTTCAGAAGCTCTGAGAGCATCCACTTGTGGCTCCTCCCTCCTCCTCCTCCTCCACTGGAGAAGCCCGTCGGAGTGAGCGGCGTTCCTTCTCTCTCCTCTCGCTCGGAGACTGTGCTCGTCGGCGCTTCGGCTTCAGGTGTGGCTGACCTCATGGTGGGCCGGCGGGCTGTGGTGGACGACAGCATTGCTCCTGCTTCTGCTGCCGCTGCAGCTGCTGCTGCATCAGGAGCTTCTGCTTCTGCAACGGGGAAAAAACAGCTCTACTTGCTGGGGGCTCTGACGCCTAGGTCTAGAGAGTCGCGGTCCATGGAGGAGAAAAAAATGAAGAAGCTGCATGGGAGAAAGGAAACAGGCTGCCGCTCTTCCCGCTCCATGTCGACTATTGGTGAAAAAGCTTGTCAGGAGGATTTCCAGGAAGTTTCCCAGAGGTCCTCGGTGCAGTCATCGCTGAAGGCAGGGAACCAGTCAAAGCCTCCTCTCCTCAGCATTCAACCACGGACCCCTTCCGGGACAGGAACCGCGGCCGTGAAATCCCCGGGGGAAAAACTTGACCAAGGCGGCGGGTTCAAATCCAAGGGCGGCTTCTTTGCAAAGCTTGCTCAGGTCACTTTGCCTCTCTTTCGGCCTACGATGGGGTCCTCCGGGTTTCGAACCCCGATGCTCCTGAAGAATTCATCGGCGAATGACAAGTTGGACCTGAGCGTTTTTATGGGGCACGAGAGTGAAGACGAGACCGGGGACGGTGAGGAGGATGCGAGGGAAGATGGAGATCTGAAGCTCAGTCTGCCGCCATTGACCGCCCGGAAGATCTGGAAGGTGGCGCAGCCACATCAGCAGCAGCAGCAGCAGCAGCAGCAGCAGCAGCAGCAGCAGCGGCAGGAGCAACAGGATAAAGACGGTGAGAAGGTTGTGGCCCAGGCAAAAGAGCGGATTACGTGGGGCGGCGTCCATGGAGAGTATGATTTTGACTGTGTGGTTACGATGGAGGAAGATGGGGTGGATAAAGTGGAGGAGGAGGGAGGGAAAGATGTGGAGGAGGAAGATGTGGCTCTGCGGAAGGGTTTTCTGAAAGAGAATTCCGATGCGGAGGAGCTTGGAGGAAAGAAGGAAGCAGGTCCTGACCGCGGCAGGGACGGAGAGGTGGAAACAAGGGTGGAGAAACCACGGAGGAGAGAGGAGGAGGAGACGGAGTTTGAACGGAAGGACTATGGGTATACGAAGGAGGAGGAGGAAAAGGAGCAAGTGGCGGAAGCAAAGCGAATGCGACAGCGTTCAACTGCTTTGCTGGAAAGACGCGGCCGCCGGCTGTCCCCAACGCAGCTTCAGCAGGAGCAGAAGCAGCAGCAGGGGCAGCAGCAGCAGGAGCACCGGCATTGGCCAACGAGGCAGGACCAGACTGGCTGCGCCACGCCTTCGCGCACTCCGCCGGCCATCCGCGTCTCTTTGCCTGTCCTCTCCCCTCAAGGGTCGAGACATGGGCCCAGGACGTGCCGGAGCATCTCTACCTCGGCTCAGAGAACATGGGATTTGCAGCAACACGTCAGGGATGATTCTGCTGCTGCTTCTGGTGCTGCTGGAGCTGCTGCTACTGTGGCAGCAGGGCCAGAGGACGAGTGCGACAGCAACCCGTTTGCTGTGACACCACCGCCGCAGCAGGCTCTGCAAGTCGAGCCGCTGCAGCAGAGGCAAGAGAAGGTTGCTCGGCTGTTGCAGCAGGCCCATGCTGAAGCAGCAGCACCTGCTGGCAGCCAAGGCACTGCTGCTGTTGTGCCTGCTGCCACGGCAGGCGATGCCACTGCTTTGGTTCACTGCCCTGCTGCTCGCCTCAAGCCTGAAAGAAGGAGTCGTGTGAGACGAGCTTCGTCACATGGCGGAGGCAACAGTCCCCATGGATACACACTGATCTTGGGTTGCCCTGCTGCAGCTCCTGCCCTGGCTCCTGCTGCTGCTCCTGCTGCTGCTGCCGCTTCTTCTGTTGCTGCTGCTTCTTGCATTGCCTCAGCCATCACAACGGCTTCCACTGCTACTGCGGCAGCGTCTGGTGTGGCTGCCTCCGCAGCAGGTCTGACCGCTCGTGGCCGAAGCAGCAATGGCCTGGATGCGTCATCGGATGCCCGTCCACGTGGCACTCTGAGAATAGACACAGACGCTCCAAGTTCCTTTGCTACGAGCAGACGGAGGCACTCCAGCAGCGGCAGAAGCGGAGGAGGTGGAGTGGGAAGGGAGGAGAGGCCAGACGGAGCGAGCGGGACGGAACAAAGCAGGCTGAGAACGGAGGAGGGGAATGGAGAATCCAGTCTTGATACTGGGAGGAGGGAGGGTTCTGTGCAGGGGCAGCATCCGTCCGGTCCACAGATGGTCAGCGCAAAGTCCCCCGGCGGAAAACCGCGGCTTCTTCTGACGGGTTCGCTGACGGGTGAGAAAATGTGTCCGACGGCAAAGTCGCTGAAGGACAAGAAGTCATCCGCCAAGTCGCCGACGTCTGTCATGTCGCATGCAGGCGCAGCGTCACTCAGCTCTAGCCTCTCCCCGACGTCCATCACCAAGAACTCGCCTTCAGTGGCAGATGGCGGCGACCAATGCTCCGCGCACACGTCGCCTGATGCTTCCAGCTCCACCACCGCCACCACCACCACC
>SZWC01004696.1:68593-103158 GCA_023375785.1 Penium margaritaceum | reverse complement strand
AAACCTAGGCGACAGGTTGGGGCAGTATGCGTTGTCAATGCAGCGTGCGGGCTTCCACGCTCATTGCTTGAGTCTACTGCCCCCTCAGTCTGCTGCTCTAGAGACTAAGTCTGGAAGCTCTGGGTTTGTTACTCAGAAGTGCGCGCGCCAGTGTTAGCGCCAGAAAGCAGCTGAAAACTGAAAGTAACTGATTAGCAATGAAGAATGAGCAATAATTGGAGACCCCTCCAAGTTCTAGCTCCCCCCCCCACTAGTGTAGAACTTGTTATTCAGCTAACCAACCAATCAGAAAATAGTGCTAGACCTATTTTCTGGGAGGCAGGGTTTTCTCGGTGAGCCCTGCCAGACGCGCGACAGCCCAAAACCCGGACGTCGTTCGTTTTGCCTGAAAACTGGACCATACCATAATACCGGCGCTGCAAACGCAGTCGCGCAGTCAGAATCAGCTAGAAAAATAGCTACAATAAGTTATGGCTGCACGAACCCAGGTAGTGCCTATGACAGTCAACGTTGCCAAACAGGGCCATACAACAGGAGACATGGACCCTAGGCATCGCATGATGCTGCAGATGCACTGCCACAGCCAGACACAATGCTAGGTGCATGCAGACAACATCTGCAGTGACAGTGACCGCCGGCGGCCCGACCACCGAGGAGGCCTGCCGATGGAGCTGAGCGCATTGCCAGAGGATGAGGCTCCAGCGACGGGTCAGTGGACATCAGCGTGTGTCGGCTCCACCGAGCGACACTCCAGCGGCGTCAAGTCTTGCCGTCAGTCATCTGCACGCCGATGTATACAAGCCGGGAGGACACAACAGAGTACAATGAGAGATACACAAAAACCAACATCGTGCTATGTCACAGAACATAGGCGTGTAGCTTATCAAGACGTAGATCTCGTCGATGCGGCCGTTCTGGTTCAAAGGGCTTGTCGTTCTGACGTGTCTACAGGGAATTACGGCCAAAACTGTGTTTTTGCCATTTTTTTGTCCTGCTAGAAAATAGCGCCCTTGTGCGCCGGGTGTGTGTACACTGTGTCCGTGACGCTATTTAGGTTGCCCAGACCTCAGTTGTTATCTCTCTGTGCATATTTCAACATTTGCAGCTTCTGACACTTGTGTTTGTGTCCCTAGCCAATCTCTTGCTGTTCTCACCTCAACCTGTGTGTGCTAGTGAGTAAGCTGGCGGGCTTGTACTACCACACCAGCGACAACAGAGCTAGGAAGCTGTCTCTCATAGTATCAGAGGAGCGAGCCACTGCTCGCACATCTGCATAGCAGAGGCGCAACAGCTGTAGTAGCAGGGAGCGAACGCAGCCGTTGCCTTGAGTAGCAGCAGCAGCAGCGCCCCCTGTCTCGGCGAAAGGTCCTATGAGAACCCTCCACCATTCGGACCATTTTTTTAAGAATTCCGCGACGATTTTTACGACTTCGCGACGGCCGTTCCGCGGTTGCAGCAGCCACTCCGCGGTCCTCCGCGGTGACGAGGCCACCGCAGCGGGCAGGGCAGCTCCGCGACCGCAACGAAACCCGTCGGTGGTGCCGCGGATCCACCGCGATCGCACCCGGCGTTCCAAATCCGTCACTCCGTGGTGACGGTGCCGCGGAAGATCCGCGGTGCTCAACGATTCCACGGCGTCCCACCACAACAGGTCCGCGGCAGTTCTGGAACACGCCAGCGGTGCTCCATGGTGGTTTCGCCGTCACGAGTCCATGGCAGTTCCGCGGCGATTCCGCGGTCCACCATCGCGGCAGCCCTGCAGTGGTCGCGGAACACACCGACAGAGGTGCCCCGGCAGTTCGCGACACCTCTACGCATTCCGCACCGACATGACCACGGTGGCTGCTCGCGGCACTTCGCTCCGTTCCGCGCCAACGTGAAGTGTACCACCCCCTCCACGGTACACTCCACCGCGGGAGTTCATCGCGTCCTGCTCGAGTCGATCCGCGGGAGTCCGCGGTGAACTCCCGCGGTGAAGCATTCCACGGAGGGGGTCCGCGGAGGGTTTCTGCGGAGGCGTTTTGCGGAGGTGAGGTTCCGCGGTGAGGTGGTACGCAACAACTCGACAAAAAAAAAGAAAAAAAAGAAAAAGGGGAAAAGGGAGGGACCGGCCGCCATGCCGAAGCTTACACCCTCCAACGCCGCTATCGACGCAGCAGCCGAGGGCAGCACTGTCAGCGGCCAACGTTGGCCGCTGCCATCATCACCACAGCGGTAGCAGCAATAGCAGCAGCAGCAGCAACAGCCACTGCAGTAGTAGCAGGAATAGCAGCAGCGACAGCAGCAGCCGCCGCCGCAACAGCAGCAGCAGCAGCGGCCGCCGAGCCTAACGACATTGGCGCGCCAGGTACGTGCACTGGCTGACTTACACACAGAGAGCTGCAACACTGTGACGAAGCAAATCGCCGAGCTGCAGGACTTGATTAGGGGCTTACTGCCCCAGCAGCAATAGGTCCAGCAACAGTATTAGCACCCGTCCGCGGACCCAAGCAAAGACTATCTCGCTCACGGCAACTATGCAGACAAGGTTGCGGAGACCCTCTCCGACTCTGGTGAGGAGGGTGAGGAGGAGATGCTGCGAGCATGCCTCATCCACCTGGAGGCATGCCGCAGAGCGCGCGAGGCCAATGCCACCCTCCAGGGTACGAACTCCAGCGCCGACGCCGGCCTGAGCTCATCTCGCCGTCCTCTAAGCTTTGAGGAACTGGTTCTGAGGGCCTGCCTGGGCAAGGGGGTTGCCTCCTCCATGCCCGGTCCCGCGTTGACTTCACCCGTCGCTCTGCCGACAGTCAAGCCACCCAAGTGGTTTGAGTCAGACCCGCCCGTCTTTTGGACTGGGAATGACTTCAACTCCTGGGAGTCGCGCTTTCGCATGTGGGCCATGAGCAAGGGAATCCTCACCTACTATCTCACTCCATACCAGGCGTCTGTCCCCGCCCAGACACAGATGGCAGTCCGTGCCGCCTCCGGTATGATGAAAGTCGCCCCAGACTTCACCAAAGACTTCAGACGGTTTCTTCGCGATGCGCTGACTGGCTCTGGAGCTAACCTTCGCGAGGCATGGGCGCTGGTTGTCACTCTTTTTGAGGGCGCCACCTTGGCCCTGACGTCCCAGCGCCTTGCCGACTTCAACTCCCTCTGTCAGACCGCTCAGGAGTCCGCAGCTGACTACTGGCGCCGGGCGATCCAGTTGTACGAGGAGCTGGGAGACGACGCCCCAGCGTAGTACTCCGCCCTCCAGATCATCCTCTACGGCATCCATCCCGACTATGCACGCGTCTTCAGCAACTTCGGCCAGACTCTGCTTCGCGACATGGCGAGCGACGGGACCCTGTTGCGCTGGGCCACCCTCCACTTCCTGGAGGTCGCTGGCATGGATGCCGCAAACCGCGCTCGCCGCAGCACAGCTTCAGCTGCAGTCGTCGCCGCATAACCCTCCCCGCCGTCTACAGCTACAGCGGTTTCAGCTCAGGGGAAGAAGAGCCGCAAAGCGTGAGGTGGTGGTTCCAGTGGTAGGACCAGCAGCGGCACCAGCACCAGCAATGTCAGCCGCAGTAGCAGCAGCGGGAGCAGCAGCAGCGGCGGCGACAGCGGTAGCAGCAGTGGCAGCAACGGCTCCGGCAGCACGACGGGCCGACGGATCGTGTGCTTCAACTGCGGAGGTGACCACCGCTATCCCGACTGCACTCGCCTCACAGGCCGCCCGTTGGACTGGGCCAAGGTCACCCGTGGGCTGTAGCAGGCGCATGAGGCACATATGCGCCAGACGTCCGGTGCGACCGCCCGCTCGACCGCCAATACCGTAGCCGTCCCAAAGGATTCCGCCGCCACAGCAGGCTCCTCCGCGAATCCTCGCGACCAGGTGCTCGCCGAACGCGACAGAACGATCGCCGAGATGTACCAGCTTCTCGCCCTGCGCTAATCTCAGGGAGGTGCGAGTGAGTTGACTGAGTCGAGGGGTTCTACCGCCTGTGGCCTGTCTATGTCGTCGCGTGATGGTGCCTGTGGTGGTCCCCGTGCCCAGCCGTGTGCGCATGACGGACCTGATGATGTATCTTGGCTGCATGCTAGTCATGTGCGCTCTACTGGTGGTTCACGTAGACCAAAACGACTACGAAATGCTGAGAGGGGGCACTCAGAAAGAGTTTTGGATCGGTCGAGCTGCGGTGGTAGCCGCCCTTCTCAAGGGTGGAGGAGATCTCCAAGTTCCAACAGCGTGGTGAGTGCTTGAGGCCATACAGTACCTTCCTCATTCGCCAAACCTTGGTTGTGCCATCAGTGAAACCTGGGGGTTGCACCATGTAGATCTCCTCATCGAGGCATCCATGTAGGAATGCGTTGTCAACATCCATCTGCTCCAACTCCCAGTCGTGCTGAGCTACTAGGCTCAAGAGAGCCCGGGCGGTGGTGTAGCGGCCAACTGGAGCAAAGGTCTCATCGCCCGGAATTTGGGAGAAGCCCTTGGCCGTGAGTCGTGCCTTGTATCTGTCAATCGTGCCATCAGGCTTCAGCTTGCACCAAAGTACCCAACGGGCCGAGACGGCCTTGCGACCGGGCGGGTGGTCAACAAGCTCGAACACCTCATGTTCATCCAAGGCCGTAAGTTCCTCCTGCATGGCCTTCTCCCACAGATCAGCATCAGCGGCCTCTCTAGCCTGACGCACAGTAGTAGGCTCGGACGGGAGTGAGGTCAGAGAGGGAAGACCACTCGCGGTAAAACAGGCCGCAACATATCCTACCGCGGAGGCATCCAAGGCACTGATGAACTCATGAGCGACAAGAGCATAGCCTACTGCTGAGCTGGGGTGGACTACGCTGACAGCGAGTCCAAGAGCGTCAAGCCCAGTAGGTCTAGCAGTCGAGTCAGCTGTAGTGGAGGGTGCAGTGGCTCGAGTGCGCCGCTGTGACTGTGATGGGTGGGAGACAGATGTCTGTGGGAGAGCACGGAGTCTACCCCCTCGAGTGTATGGCTTGGGAATAGCTGAACGTGCCTCAGAGACTAGTGACGGGGAGGGACCGTCAGAGACGACACGTTGTGATGATGCAAGGATGTCAGAGACGATACGCTGGGGAGACTATACAGGAGTGTCATCGGACAGTGGTGGAACACTGACAGGCACTGACACGGACTCAGATGACGAGGAGGGTAAAGAATGTGGGGAGGATGACGGGGTAGTGTGAGATGTGTCCGTGTGGGAGGAACCTGGAGGGGACGAAATGTGGGACGAGGTCAAGCTCGGGGAAGGTGTAACAGCGGGGTCAGAAGCAGGACTAGGCCTGCGAGTGGGCGAGCTCGAGGGAGGCACACCAGCGAGACTGGAGGCTGGAGCAGACCCACCCCTCCCAAGCTGACGGAGCGAGGACAAAGAGGAAGGGGGAGTGACACGAGAAAAATCGCGAGGAAAGACATCCTCAAAGAAGAGGGTATCCCTCAACTCGACGACGCGGTTGCGATCAGGGTCCCAGAAGCGCCATGCCTTCGACATGGCAGAAACACCGAGAAAGGTGCACATGTGACCACGCGGACTGAGTTTACCGTCGCGCTGGTCCTTAGAAAGCCAAACGGCAGCGACATAGCCCCAGACATGAGCAAGACAGAGATCCGCCCGACGACCGAACCAGCACTCAAACGGCGTGACATGACGAGGGAGAGGACCATGTGGAATGCGGTTCCAGATCCATGTCATGTATGACATGGCTTCAAAGGAGAAGAGAGGGGGAATGTCAGATGCAGCAAGAAGAGTACGGACACCGTCAGCTAGAGTACGGTTCCAACGCTCAGACACGCCATTTTGTCGGGGCGTGTAGGGAGCGGTGGTCTCGACGTGGACACCACAAGAGGAAAGAAAGCGGGAGGTGGGACCAAGGAATTCACCCCCGCGGTCGCAATGAAAGACATGGAGACGACGACCACATGCAAGTTTGGCCTGGGGAAGTCAGGACTCGATGGAGGAACATCCGTCACTTTTTTGTTTGAGAGCAAAGACCCAGCGCATGCAAGAAAAATCATCAGTGAGGCAGAGCACGTAGCGACTAACCCCCCCAAGAGTGTCATGAGACAGGGGGCCCATGACGTAAGCATGTAAAAAGTGAAGGGGAGCAGAGGTGTGCGTCTCTGAGGTGGAGAAAGAGGACCAGTGCATTTTCCCTTGAGCACAATCCAAACAGTCAGGTGGACAAGGGGAGGGAAAGGAGTCAGCATCCAGTCCATCAGCAGGGAGAGTATGCAGAAGGGAATCAATGGCAACAGTATGAATGTGGCACAAGCAACGGTGTAGCAGCTGAGCTTGGACAGGAGAAAGGGAGCGTGCAACGTGCACAAGAGCAGCAATGGCAGGCGACGGTGTGATGGTGGGGACGCGAAACAGACAATCACAACGAGTGCCTTGGAGAAGTATGCGGCCACTGGTGCGGTAAGAGACAGAGGCAGTGTCGTGGCTGGATGAGAAGTTCATGCCCTGGTCGTCGAGCGTGGTGACAGAGAGCAGACTCAGCTCAAGCGATGGAATGTACAGGACGTCAGGTAGGAACAGTTCCCCCCTAGGCCCAACAAAGTGCACAACATCGACACCCTGCACAGGAATCAGCTGATTGGAGCCAGTGCGAACGAAACGCATGGATCCAACAGGACCAAGAGAAACAAAAGACGCGCGCGACAAGGTCATGTGATGGGTGGCTCCTGAGTCAAGGATCCAAAAGCCTCCCGACGCACGGAAAACAGAGGGATCACGACTCACGGCAGCAATGGCAACATGCGGGACGAGGCGCTGACCGCACGCGGCAAGGCAACGAGGCAAACGAAGGGACTGCCATTCTTCAATCCATGGCACATCAGCAGGGGGACGCCCGAACACATGACCTGACGCTGGACCATGCAACTCACCATCGACAACACACACAAGTGACTCTGACCCAGAGTGGTCACTCTCACCTCCCTGATCACGAAGGTGACGCTGGTGGACGGCATGGAAAAGAGCAGCATCCAACTGCTGCTCGTCCTCAGGCGGATCCGGAATGATGACGACGCCGGTGGATGTTCGACGAGAAGAGTAGGGCAATGCCATCCAAGAAGGGGCAGCATAAGCATTGGAGGGTGGACCGTAGAAGACTGGCCCGCCATACCCTGGAGGCCACCCCCAGGGGTAAGGGACAGGCAGAGGTGTAACAACAGTGTGGTAGGCGGCAGCCTCAGAAACGACGGGGTGACGGTGCGGAGGAGACAGCGGGGTGCGGCGCGAGAGGTAACAGTAGAGCTCCCAAAGCCACCACATGACCGCGCCCAGTGAGCACGCATGGCAGATGCCAGACACTCGTCGGGTGGGGCTGGGCACTTTGGTCCAGAGTGACCGGTGGCCCCACAATTTCATCACGTGACAGTGCTGGAAGTAGCAGAAGAGGAGGATGTGCCGCCGACGTTGGTGCTGGTGCCTTTGCCTCTGCCATGGCCCGACTGCCCGCCAGGCCCAGTGGTGCCCTTGCCCCGACCACCACCTTTGCCCCGACCCCCCCCCCACCACCTTGATGCACAAGTGATGCAGCAGGTGAGGAGGATGAGGAAGGGGAGGAAGAGGATGAGGAAGAGGAAGAGGGAAGTGTTGTGGTGGCGGCGGCAATGACCGCGCGATGGATGCGCTTGTTCTGGAGGACACTCCACCAGTCAGTGAGCCGCTGGGAGGTGAACTCCCAAAGGGCACCAATGCCTGGTGGTGAATCAGCGGGGATAGGCTCAACAGCAATACGCTCAAGCTCGGAGGCTTTCACCTCCCTGAAGATGTCGGACAGTTCAGGCATGAGGCCATTGACGATAGATAGGACAGCAGGAAACTGTCCAGGGGCAACTTTGCCAAGATCCTTCAGCAGACGTAAGCTGCGGCCCCAATAGGCATCCGCAGTTTTGTCAGCGTGCATGGACAACGTGTTAAACTATACAGTGAGCACGCTTTGTGCTGCGTGCCCAGTGACAGTGGTGCAACGTTTGAGGAGTGCATATGCACCAACAGGATCAGCCGGTGTGTGATGTGCAGTGTCAGCATTGTATGACCCGATCTCGTCGGTGAGATCATCGGGTCCAGCGCGGATGAGAGCACGGACAGCATGTGCAGACTCAGCATCAGTGGGAACAAAAGGAGGGTTGGCTGAGGGATTGGGCGGATGGTAGTACTCCCAAAGCTATTCTCCTTGCGCCCATGCACTGAAGCGCACCTCCCAGGAGGCAAACAAGAGGTTAGAAGTGAGGTGAGGTGGTGCTGAGTCAAAGTCTGGCTTGCGATGCTGAGGCTGGGCAAGGGCTTTTGCAGCGGTATCGCCTGCAGCAGCTACAGCGGCTATGGGGGCAGAGTGCAAGGAACCAGTGCTGGTGGATGCAGAAGCGGGAGAGGTGGAGAAGGCAGCAGCAATGTCAACAATACCAGAGATAGTAGGGGCGGAACGCAAGACAGGTTGCAGGCGATTGAGGACACGATCGGCTATGTGGTCTGCGAACGTGTTTTGATCCCCCTGCTGTGCGCGCAGGTTTTCTTCAACGACACGCTGAGCAGTGAGAGCTGCTTGAAGAGTTACGCGCTCTTTGCGCAGTTCCTCCTGCAGGGCAACATACTGATCATCGTCTGCAGGCATGGTGAGCAATGCATGTGATGGACAAGTTTTTTCGAGCAGAGTTTCCCTCTTGCCCCAGTGGGCGTGAGAATGTGATATAGGCTGTTGTTGTGGTGCTGCACAACTAGAGGGAAAGTGCACACGGCCACGGAGCTGGAGAAGGGAGGAAGCAAGAGAGGCAAGAGGGACTCAAGCAGCAAGTGAACATCAGCTCACCAAGCTCAACGACGCAGGCCAAACAAGGGAGATATTGTAGCTGTCATTGATGTTGCAATGATGGCTACAGAGGAGGATGCAGAGACGATGAAGCAGGCGACTCCAGTGAGGGCGGCACCAGTGAGGGAAGAGACCGTAGCTGCAGTTGTGACGAGAAGGCGAACCTGATGGCCAAGGGGTGCAGATGCAGCTGCAGTGGACACCTGGGAGGTGGAGTCCTGGATAGACGTCACTGCACTAGCGAGGGCTGTGGCAACAGAGGCAGCCGCAGATGCAATGGAGTCAGCTGCAGCTACAATCTAAGTAACAATGTTGACGGTGGCGGCAGCCAGTGGATCCTAGTCAACAGCTGCAGTGGTATATGTCTCAACCGCCCTGCCCGCAGCTGTAGTGGCAGGTGCACGTACGGCACAAGCTGTGGCAGCAAACGTGGAGGCAACAGTTGTGCTAGAAACGAGGGCTGTCTCCAACACAGTGAAGATGTCAGAGGGCACAGCAAGTGGAGCTGCTAACTGTGATGTAGCAGGTGAGACAACCCGATGAGAGGAGTCGTCTGCTGGTTGTTTGGCCATAGCCTTGGCAGTTGGCCCTGATCCTGAGCGGGTGGCACGAGATCGAAGACTCTGCTGGCGTGTTCTACGTGCAACAGGTGAGCTTACAGGTGATGCAGTACGACGTTGCTCATGTGGCGGTCCCGTGGCTGACGCGTTCTGCACTGTAGGTGAGTCGTCGGATGCTGACTGGCAGTAGGCAGCATACTTAGCAGCGTCTGCGAGCGCAAGGTGCTCCGCGGGGTCGTACTCCTCCCTTGGATGGTAGCCGGGGCTGTCACACCATCGGCGACGTACCCACGTGCATCTCTCCTCCTCCTCATAGCGTGCGAGGAGCTCGTCAGTGTGTGCACGCTCGCACCCGCCCCTTGGTGATGAGGGGATCGGCTCTGACTTAGGTGGCGAAGCCAGAGTGGCGTCTCACGCCGCAGATGCGACTGCCGCTGTACATGTGGGTGTGGTGGTGTGTCACCTTTGCAAAGGGTCGAGCGCAAAAGTGTGGGTGGACGAAGCTGCAGCCCCGAACTGCGGGACCGTAGAACGTGAACAGCAGCTGCGGACAGAGGCAAGAGGGCCGAGCTTAGACGTGCGGTGCCTTGGGGATGGTGATGTGCCACCTTGCAAAGGGTCCAGCGTAACAGTGCGGGTGGACGAAGCTGCGGCCTCGAACTGTGGGACTTGAGAATTGGCACAACAGCTGCGGACAAAGTCAAGAGAGGGTCGAGGCCGTTGGATTCCGAGATTGGAGTGCGTGAAGCCGACCAGGGTTGATTGCACCGAGCCGAGAATGACGACGGTGAGGTAGTGCCGTGGTGAGACGGCACACGGGGTGATGCCTCGGGTGGACAACGAGGTGCAAAGTGCGTTGATCGCAAGAGGCACCGCCGCACTGCCTCGTCGTCGCCTCACCCGCGAGTCCCGGATCGATGGAGCGGTAGATGGGATCCCTCTAGCTCTTATACCAGTAGGTAGCGACGAGAGGCCGCTTTACACCCTCAAACACACAAAGCTAGGACATGGCATCCATGGCTAGGGTAGGGGTGAGAGAAGTGGAGCAACACTTAGACTCAAGAGAACGAGTGTGTGAGTGAGTAGAGACAAAAGGTCACTTGCGTGTGTGTCAACACTAACACTTACCACACCAAAGAAAAATTTACAAACATACTGTTCAGCCATTGTTGCAATGGAAAAACTGTAAACATGATCATTTCAGTGGTAGCCTTGTATTTGACATAAGGGCGGAAGTCACCTGTACCCAGATTTTGGAACTAAATAGCTCATATTGCAAGGTCGCATAGGATCTAATGCAGGCATCACTCGGCCGGGAGAAATAACACAGGTATCAACACAGTTCGAGAAAGCAGCATGCCCGCCATGCGGCAAAATACATTACTCATCTAGGAAGCAAGTGAAAAAAATACCTCCGCAGCCCTTCCACTAAATGCTACAACTTGCATATTGATGGAACGGAATCCACATGAAAAACATCTAGCTAATCCCTAAACCAGTGGCCGAGGGTCGAATTCCGTACTTTTGACAGCCACTGCTGTATACGGACCATTGTACTTCGGGCCAAGGCACTGTACTTGCTGAATAGGTTCAAGCTGAAGAGAGAGTGAGGGGAGAGCAAGAGAGTGGGAGACCCCCACGGGCCACGCACGCCATGGATGTGGATGTGTTTGCCTTAAAAAGACAAATGAGACAAGTGTCGAGGGTGGTGGAGAGAGCGTAAAGGACCAGTGAGTGCAGATCCGCATCGAGCAATTGCTCGAGTGAGCGTGCGTCGCCACCCAAGGATCGAGCCCGACCTCTCGGTATTAACCGAGGACGACTTCTCACCAATGTACGGCTAATGACCGGCACGTTGGCCCCCTAAGGATCAACACCCAACATTGTTGTTGTGTGTGTCGTACACAGCTTACGGTGACCCCTCGGCTCATGTCCATTCACGTGTGGATCCCTGAGACCGGCGACGGTGGCAGAAGGCTGGCGGCCAGCGGTGACGGACGCCCAGAAGAATTCCATATTTTTTAGATTCGTGCTGTGATTCACAGCACATAGGCGTGTAGCCTATCAGGACGTAGATCTCGTCGATGCAGCCGTTCTGGTTCAAACGGCTCATCGTTCTAACATGTATGCAGGGAATTACGGCCAAAACTGTGTTTTTGCCATTGTATTGTCCTGCTAGAGAATAGCGCCCTTGTGCGCCGTGTGTGTGTGCACTGTGTCCGTGACGCTATTTAGGTTGCCCAGACCTCAATTGTTATCTCTCTCTGCATATTTCAACATTTGTAGCTTCTGACACTTGTGTTTGTGTCCCTAGCCAATCCTTTGCTGTTCTCACCTCCACCTGTGTGTGCTAGTGAGATAGCTGGCGGGCTTGTACTGCCACGCCAGCGACAGCAAAGCTAGGAAGCTGTCTCTCATGGTATCAGAGCAGTGAGCTAGTGCTCACACAGCTACGTAGCAGAGGCGCAGTAGCCGCAGTAGCAGGGAGCGACCGTAACCGTTGCCTTGAGCAGCAGCAGCGCCCCCTGTCTCGGCGAAAGGTCCTATGAGGACCCTCCACCATTCCGACCGTTTTTTTAAGAAATCCGCGACGGTTTTTACGACTTCGCGACGGCTGTTCCGTGGTTGCAGCAGCCACTCCGCGGTCCTCCGCGGTGACGAGGCCACCGCAGCGGGCGCGGCAGCTCCGCGACCGCAACGAAACCCGCCGGTGGTGCCGCGGATCCACCGCGATTGCACCCGGCGTTCAAAATATGTCACTCCGCGGTGAAGGTGCCGCGGCAGATCCACGGTGCTCAACGATTCCACGGTGTCCCACCACAACAGGTCCGCGGCGGTTCTGGAACACGCAAGCGGTGCTCCACGGTGGTTTCACCGTTGCGAGTCCGCGGCGGTTCCGCGGCGATTCCGCGGTCGACCATCGCGGCAGCCCTGCTGTGGTCGCGGAACACACCGACGAAGGTGCCCCGGCAGTTCGCGACACCTCTACGCATTCCGCACCAACATGAGCGCGGTGGCTGCTCGCGGCACTCCGCTCCATTCCACGCCAACGTGAAGTGTGCCACCCCCTCCGCGGTACACTCCACCGCGGGAGTTTATCGCGTCCTGCTCGATTCGATCCGTGGCAGTCCGCGGTGAACTCCCGCGGTGAAGCATACCGCGGAGGGGGTCCGCGGAGGCGTTTCACGGAGGTGAGGTTCCGCGGTGAGGTGGTACGCAACAACTCGACAAAAAAAAAGGAAAAAGAAAAAAGAAAAAGGGGAAAAGGGGGGGACCGGCCACCATGCCGAAGCTTACACCCTCCAACTGCCAAGGGCAGCATCGTCAGTGGCCAACGTCGGCCACTGCCATCATCACCACAGCGGTAGTAGCAACAGCAGCAGTAGCAGCAGCCACTGCAGCAGCAGTAGCGACAGCAGCAGCCGCCGTCGCAACAGCAGCAGCCGTCGCAACAGCAGCAGTAGCAGCGGCCGCCGAGCCCAACGACATTGGCGCGCCAAGTACGTGCACTGGCTGACTTACAGGCGGAGAGCCGCAACACTGTGATGAAGCAAATCGCCGAGCTACAGGACTTGATCAGGGGCTTACTTCTCCAGCAGTAGCAGGTCCAACAGCAGCAGCAGCACCCGTCCGCGGACCCAAGCAAAGTCTATCTCGCTCACGACGGCAATGCAGACGAGGTTACGGAGACCCTCTCCGACTCTGGTGAGGAGGGTGAGGAGGAGATACTGGGAGCACGCCTCATCCACCTGGAGGCACGTCGCAGAGCACGCGAGGCCAATGCCGCCCTCAAGGGTACGAGCTCGAGCGCCGACGCAGGCCTGAGCTCATCTCGCCGTCCTCCGAGCTTTGAGGAAATAGCTCTGAGGGCCCGCCTGGGCAAGGGGGTTGCCTATGTGAGATGAGCGGTCCCTGAGAGCCAACCGTCTGCATGCGTCAAGTGCTGGATATGACAGTACCATTGCATCTACAGCATCATGCTCTGCCTAGGGTCCATGTCTCATGTTGCGTGGCACTGTTTGGCATCATGGACCATCGTAGGCACTACCTAAGTTCGGGCAGCCACAAATCTTTGCTGATATTTTTCTAGCTGTTTCTGACCGTTCGAATGCGTTTGCAGTGTAGGTATTATGGTATAGTCTTGTTTTCAGGCGAAACGGACGACGCCCGGGTTTTGGGCTAACGGCCGTCTGGCAGGACTCACCAAGAAAACTTTGCCTGCCAGAAAATAGGCCTAGGTCTATTTCCTGATTGACTGGTTGGCTGAGTAACATGCTCTACAGAGCTGTGGGGGAGCTAGAACTTGGAGGGATCTCCCATTGTTGCTCATTCTTCATTCCTAATCAGTCACTTTCAGTTTTCAGCTGCTTCTTGGCGCTAACACTGGGGCACGCATTTCTGAGTAACAGACCCAGAGCTTCCAGACTTAGACTCTACAACACCAGACTGAGGGGGCAGCAGACTTAAGCAACGCGCGTGGAGCAACGCACACTGCATCAACAACAATGCTGCCCGTACCTATTGACTAGCTTTTCCATTTAGGTATAAGAGCCAAAGCGTAGCAGCAGCAGCAAAAGACTGGCGTACAGGTGCTAGACAACGTCGCCGGATCCCCATACGCGCCAGTGCATGGGAAATGCTGCCGGATTTTTTCCGGCAGCATTGACCCTCCTAGTGGTGGCATCAGATTTTTTCCTACGGCCGCTATGCCAGGGGAAACGCTGTCGGATTTTTCCGGCAGCACTGACCCCCACGCGTGACGCGAGGAGGTGAGCGGCAAGCCACGTCTGACACGTGCGGGTGACGACGCATGCCGCAACATCACCCAGGTGTAGTGACTAGCACTAGCGAGCAGCAACAGCAGCCTAGAGCAGCACCAATGGCAAGCAACGGTAGCGAGCAGTGGTAGCAGCAACAGCCGGTAGCAGTAGTAACTCACAACAGCTCGTAGCAGTTGCAGCCCGCAACAGCAAGCAGTAGCAGCAACAGAGGTAGCGAGAAGCAGCAGTAGCAACGAGCAACATAGCAGCAAGCTGCAGCAGTCGCATCAACAAGTAGCAGCAAGCAGTAGCAGCCGACTACAATAGCAACAGCCAGCTGCAATAGTAGCAGTAGCGAGCAGCAGCCTACAACAGCCAGTAGCGGCTGCTGCTGTTCGCAGCTCGCAACTCGCCGCGAGCGACGGGCTGCAAGCAACAAGCCCGCTGCTCGTAGTGAGTCACGGACTGCCGGCAGCGAGTAGTGAGCTCGCTCCTCGCAGCCCGCTGCGCACTGTGAACATCGAAGCTCGTTATGGTAGACGAAAAGAAAAAAAGAAGAAGAAAATATTCCCCCACTCCAGCAGCATCTGCCATAGCTGCTGTAGTATCCACAACAACCGCAGCAGCACGCAACATCAGTAATAGCAGCAACAGCAACAGTTGTTGCTGCAACAGTAACCGTAGCAGCAGCTTCAACATCATTTGCTGCAGCAGCAGTGGCAAGCAGCGACAGCGGCAGCAACAACAGTAGTAGTGGCATCAACAACAGTAGCCGCTACAGCCGTGCGGCAGTGGCCCCAACAACGGCCACTGTTGACGTCAGCATCCCGCCGCTGACGTCAGTGCTTACGTCATTTCTGACATCATCAACAAAAAAGTGGGGGAGAAACTCTACAGCAGCAGCCGTGTAGATAACGCGGCGGAAGCTACTGATGCCAGCCGTCCTAGGCTGACGTCACTACTGACATCAACAGCACAAAAAAAATAACAAAGAGAGGGGGCACCAAAACCCACCATGGCTAACAACCCCTGTAAGGAGGGGTCCTCCTCCATTGGGGGGATCCCGAGGGGAGGTACCCCCCTTTTCTTGCAGCAGCTGTAACAGGAGTAGCAGCAGTAGCAACAGCAACAGTAGCAGGAGTAGCACCAGCAGTAGCAGTAGTCCATAGGCATCGTCCCCGGCATCCCTGACCCCTTGGTTGTCATTCAACAACAGCTCGCCGCCTTGAAATAGTAGCTTGTAGCACTGGAGCCACTGGCCTCACAGACTCCCACCAGTGCCCTGCCGCCGTTCATTCCTCTCGGGCACGCCACCCCCACTGTGTCCGCTACCACGCATTACCTGGCACAATAGCAGCCTCAGCGCCAGCGGCAGACAGTGACCTCTGTCCTTGGCCCCACTTTGGGCACCGGCCGCACGCAAAAGGACTTTGAGACGCCGCCCCCGCCACTTCAGGCCAGCGAGCAGTTTCGAATTTGAGAGCTCAACTTCCGCATCTGAACGCAGGGTGAAGGTTTCTGGGCCTATTACACCCTTCCATACGACTCCACTCAGGCCGACCAACTGCATGACGCTGGTCGTGCCATACGCGCACTCGTCCCTGTCGCTCCTCCGGCTTCTCGCCTAGCCTTAGAGCCCTTTCTCGGCGACTTCACCGCTGGCGGCACCCCAAACCCTGCAGTCGCGTGGCACGTCCTCACCCGTTCCCATCGCCTGTCTAGTGATGCTGAGACCAGCCATCTGCTCCAGGAATTCAACTCCCTCCACATGGGGGAGATCAAGACAGTCACCGCTTACTGGCAGCGGGCTGAGGACATCCTGCATCGCCTCGGCCCCTCTGCTCCACCCCCTCTGGCCGCACTCCTCACCATCAAGCACGGTGCCACCGACGCGTACGCGGAAGTCTTCATGCACTACTCCCAGGATATCCTCTCCACCATGGCGGCCCAGAGCACCCTCATGCCCTGGGTATACGAGCTCTTCTTCAAGATTGAGGAAGCTCGTCTGGAGTCCCGCCTCTAGCAAATAGAGGCCCTTGCCTCCCCTGTCGTTGCTTCAGTGGCCTTCGATTCCCTCGCAACAGCTACCTCCACCAACTCCTCGTCGTCGGGGAAGAAGAAGAAACGGAGCAAGAAGGGAAAGGGTCAGTAGCAGCAGTAGCAGCAACAATAGTCGACAAGGTCTAGCGGTGGTGGCTCGGTCTGCCACAACTGTGGCCAGCTAAGGCACGGGTGGTACACGTGCCCGCTACCGACGGACGAGGCGTGCGTCATCGCCACCATACATTGCCAGTGGGAGCACCGTCTTGCCTCTGCCGCCGTAGCTGTCGCCGTCCCTGACGCCTCGACCCCATCCAACAGCTCCACTCCTCCGACCGCCACACTGGTCCAGTGGACGCTAGCTCCACAGCAGCATCATCCGTAGTCGTTGGTGCCTCTGTTCCCTTCATCAAGGCAATCCTCCTATCTGGGCTTAGGCGCTGTCACTCCACACTCAGTCTACACTGCCGGGCCGTCCACATGTGAGCGTCAACTAGAGCATTTAATTGCGCTTCAGCTTGACTTGCCTTGCCCTCCCCCTTAGGGAAGTGCGAGTTGCGTCATCTCCTGCTCGTCGCCCTCACCTTGCTTGCCTGAGATTGAGCTGCGGTCATGTCCTGTTTCTTCATCTATCTCACCGACTTCCGTGATCTCCTCTGCCTCCCTTTGTGACGAAGTCCCGTGGCTTGATGATTGGAAATCTCGGTTCGCGCTCCCTTCTACCGCGTCCACGTCTCTCCCTTGCTACCATGTGACTGTCAGTTATCTGGAGACTCTGATCCAGGACCGTGCCGAGACCTGGATCATCGACTCTTGAGCCACGCATCACATGGCGGCCTCTCGTGAGGCCTTTAGTATGATTGGTCCTGTTGGCGATCTCCGGTGTCCGGATGGGCTTCGGACAGGTGTTACCTGTCCGCGGCGTCGGCGTCGTTTGTTTCCGTGGTCCTGCCGGTGATGTCTTCGTGACCGATGTCCCGGGTCTTGGCAACAATAGCCTGAGTGGTGGTAGCAAGATACATCAAAGAGCCAATGACCCTCAAGTAGTCAGTCAATTCAACTGTCTCCCCCAGTTTTGATACATGTGGAGACTTGAGCAACGCTTGGCCCGCTGGGGTCATGGGGGTGGAGGCCAAAGAGGCTGCTACCATAACGGGTACAAACTGCCCCCCCAGGTTGTAGACGTATGTAGCCTTGTGGAAGTGCAACGTGCGATGCAAACGATCGCACTCTAGTTCCATGCCTAGAAAGACACGAGTAACATCATCTTGTATGTTGACTATAGAAGAGTCTTTACAGACTTAACAAGTGCAGTCTTGGGAGAGGCAATCAGAAGATCATCCATATAGACAAGGATAGCAACAAGAGGTACAGAGAGAGCACTGAGAAATAGATTAGGATCAACATTACTTGTCCGGAAACCTCCCTCCTCAAGGGTGGTGGTAATCTCCTGGTTCCAGCAGCGCGAAGACTGCTCGAGTTCATAGAGTGCAATGCGCAGGTGCCACACCCGGTTGGTTCCATCTATGAACCCAGGTGGTTGGACCATGTAGATTTCTTTGTCAAGTCTACCATGGAGAAAGGAATTATTAACATCCATTTGTTTTTACTCCCAAACATGTTGGGCCGCCAAGCTGAGCAGGGTTCTGGCCGTGGTGTACCGGCCAAGTGGGACAAATGTCTCATCAAAGTCGATGCTGGGGACTTGAGAGAATCCCTTGGCCATGAGTCAGGCCTTGTAGTGCTTGACGGCATTTTCTAGATTCAGCTTGCGCCGGGACACCCACTTTGCTACCACTACTTTCCTTCCTGGAGGAGGATCCACAAACTCGTAGACACCATGGTCAGCAAGAGCCACAAGCTATGCTTGTATAGCCTGTTCCCACAAAGTGGAGTCTACAGCACTGCGGGCACCCTGCACTGTCGTTGGTTCCAGTGGGAGAGGAGAGAGACCAGAAACTGTAAAGCATGAGGCAAAATTCCCAGCAACAGATGAATCAAGGGCCAGGCGGGACTCCTGCTCAATCAGAGAGTACCCAAGAGAGGTGGTAGAATGGACCACTGATACAGAAGTGGGCAAAGCAGTGTTGGCCAGGCCATGAGCCCACAGGATTGGTTCACCCAAGACAACAGGTCTAGGTGTTCCTCCATGGTCCACTGCAAGGACAACACAACATGGGCCAGAGGGAGTAGAGGAATGAGGGTGAAAGGAGGCTGTGTGAGCCTGATATACCAGGGCACAAAGACTACCATTACCGACGTAAGGAGAAACAGGTGATACATTGTTGGATGCGGAGGCAGCATGCGACATAGAGGTCTCAAGCGAGGTGTGCACAGGGTCTGCCGGGACAGGAGACAACACAAGGGGGGGGGGTCACCCATGGTAGAGACAGCCAGGATGGAGGAAAGAGGCACGGGAGGATAGTCATGTGGAGAGGCAATACGGGTGCACATGAGAGAAAGAGGAGAGGAGCTGGCATCTGGGGTAAGCATTGAGGGGACAACAGGAGGCCCGTCAGATGGCGGAGGCCAAGAACCTCCCCCAACCCAAGAGGGCGGGTGAAGAGGAGCAGAGGATGGAGCAAAGCAAGGGAGATCATGCTCAAACAACTGTTTAACAAAGAGAGCATCTCGCGACTCCATCACATGACAACTTCCAGGGTCCCAAAAGCGCCACGTCTTGGAGAAAGGAGAGAAACCAAGGAACACACAAAGTCTCCCGCATGGGGATAGCTTGCTGTGACGATGGTCAAAAGGAAGCCAAACAAAGGAGACAGAGTCTCAGTCACGGGCAAGACGAAGATGAGCATGATGACCTATCCAACACTCATAAGGAGTGACATGGCGGGAGAGAGGACCGTGAGGAACAAAGTTCCACACCCACCTTATCAAGGACATAGACTCAAAGGCGAAGAGGGGAGACTGACCAGAGGTAAAGGGAAGAGAGAAAATTCCATGAGCATGTGTGCGATTCCAGCGTTCAGACACACCATTTTGTTGTAGCGTGTAAGGGGTAGACGACTCCATGCAAACACCACGATACTCAAGAAAACGAGAGGTGAGACCAAAGAATTCACCACCTTGGTTGTAGTAAAAGACGCGTAAGGGGCAAAGGCAGGTCCCTTTGGCCTGGGGTAGCCATGACTTGAGGACATCAGTCACGTAACTCTTCTGACGCAGGGCCAAGACCCAGTAGTAGGGAGAGAAATCATCAGTCAAGAAAAGGACGTATCGGCCAAGACCACCTAGAAAATCATGGGGCAATGGACCCATGAAATCAGCACGAACAAGATCAAGGGGATGAGATCTGTTGGATTTGGTTATGGTAAAAGTGTTGGCACTAGTGGGTGTGGAGGCACCCTCAAGGATGCCTAGCTCTCACTGAAGCACACTACCAGTGTTTGGACAGCCAATGAACACTTTTGGTGAAGAGTGTGGAGCACAGGGATCACGGATGTGAGTGGGCAGAACACGTTGCATTCAGAGCACAAGGATCACGGCTTGCAACTGAGGGTCGACCTTCCACCCAGTGGCTACGCACTTGGCAGTCAAGGACTCAATTTGCTGTGAGATCTCCATGATGTCGTCGCCTTCGTTGGCTCGGAAGGTGACGAGCCTCTTGAAGACGAAGAGCTGGTTAGCGAGATTGGTGGTTTGATAGATGGTGCAGAGTTTATTCCAGGACTCTGCGACCTCCGTGCATCCTTGAATGAGTGAACCTTGCGTTGGAGCAAGCGCATACACCAACTAGGCAAGTGCCTTCTTATTGTGCTTCTTATACGTGCCCACTTCCTCCGGCGTCGCGGTATCCGGAGGGGCAGTTTCTTTACCATTGACCAGCTCAAGCAGGCCCTTGTCATCGAGGTAGACCTCAAACTCCCACCTCCACAAGTGGAAGCCAAGCCCGTCGAACGTCGAGACGGCACCGATGCTCTCTTGCTCGGTCGGTGCCATGGCGCGCGGCGGTAGTGTGAACGTTGTAGAGCTAGGGTCCTTCTAGGCACGTGGGCCTATATCTCTTTATTGGATCTAGTGGGTGTGGAGGCACCCTCAAGGATTCCTAGCTCTCACTGAAGCACGCTACAGTGTTTGGGCAGCCAATGAACACTTTTGGTGAAGAGTGTGGAGTACAAGGATCACGGATGTCAGTGGACAGAACATGTCGCATTTAGTAGAACCGAATCAAACCACGTTTTTGTTAGTTATCATTGTAAGATTATATCAGATCCTCATAGCCTTTGATCCTAGCTTTTCAACGCATCCAAGTACACCCAAATCAGAGCAGTAGAGCCCCTGCTACAACCGTCGAAGTAACCCTTGGTGGAGCCGCCCACCTTGCCTTGCACGCTAGGCGACAGGAGGCACTTCAACGATGACCCGTCAACGCACCTTTCCTCGCCCAGAAGTCAAGGAGAAGGTCACCCTGGTCAAGGAAGTCCCTCTATTCAATTCATTCATGGCCCAGATGCATTTGGAGCTCGTTGGAGATGAACTCATATCACTGGCGGTGGATTATCTCGCCACCCATGGCGGGTACCAGATTCCACCCGCCAAACACCCGAACTTTGAGCTAGGTTAACTTTCTGAATACTCACTCAAATTGAGCGTTTCAAATCTCGATCTTGCATGGAAAAATCTAAATAATTCAAATCTAAAGTCAGATCAGGTGTTCGACCACTCCGTAGTGGTCGAACCAGGGAGTACGATCAACGGCACTCATGGCAAGTGGCACACCATGTCAACAAAAAGGAGAGCGGTGCATGTTGCCACGAGCATAGTTAAGGCAGGTAGAGGAGCATAGAGGTACAAACATAGCGGATTCAAGGCCCGCAGCAGGTTGAAGGTGCAGGATACACGCAATGGAGGCAGTGTGAATGTGGTAGAGGCGTCGGTGCAAGAGGTCCGTATGCTCAGGTGACAGCGTGGGAGCAATGTGGACAAATGCAGGAGCAACAGAAGACAAGGGAAGAGGTAAAGGGGAACAAAAAAGATAGTCACAGTGCAGACCACGAACAACCGCACGACAAGAGGAGCAAACGGACACGTTGCCAACGCCACGGCTGGACCAAAAGTCCATGCACTGGTCATCAAGGGTGGTGACAGAGAGGATGTTGGCCTCAAGGTCAGGCACATACAGGATGTCCAAGAGGAACAGATCCCCTCCAGGGCCAACAAAGCGAACGATGCCAACACCATGGACAGGATAGAGTTGACCAGAACCGGTGCAAACAAAGAGGACCAAGCCAACCGGGCCAAGAGAGACAAATGACAAGCGACACAAGATCATTTGGTGAGTGGACTCAGTATTGATGACCAAAAGCCAGCAGACACGCGGGCAGAGGGCAAAACGAGACACGCAGTGACATTACCTAAGGGAGGCAAGGACGGAAGCTGACCAAGATAACGGGGACAAGTCCTGAACTGCCCGTCTTCAATCCAAGAACAGTCATCAGGCAAAGCTCCCTGAACACAACCAGACGACACACCACAAAGGGTTCCATCTGAATTACTTACAACGGAATCAAACTGGCCACTCACATCCTCACCTCCTTGAGAACGAGACTGGAGGAGCTCCGTGAGAGGACTCTCTAGGGCGCTCAACTCATCGCAACGGTGAGAGCGGCGGTCAAAGGGACATGTATCAGTGAAGTGCCCATCATCACTAGGCCAGACAGGCATAGTATAGTACATGGATGGGGGTCCATGGTAGGTAGGATGAGAGGCGAGAGGTACCCAGCCCCAGGAACGGGGCTGAGAAGTGGGCTGTTGGAGAGGCGCCAGGGTGGTACTGAAGGCGGATGCAGAGGAGGAGGAAGAAGAAGTTGAGGCCAGGGTGATGGTGGCCGTACCAGTAGGAGAGGAGCTGATGCCGGTGCGGGCACAATGGGCGTGCATGGCGGATGCGAGACGCGCATCATCACAAGGAGCCAGAGACTTGGTGGCCGAGTGCCCAGAGGCACCACAGTTCCAGTAGGTGACTACACTGGGTGCTGAGGGTGTGTTAGAGGCTTTGAGTGGCGTGGGCTGAGGCAGTGGTAGAGGAGGAAGATGTTGAGAAGGAAGAGGTGGTAACTATGCAAGAAGAGGTGCATGTAGTGGTAAAAATTGTTAGTGTGGCACGATGAAGGTGCTTGTTCTGCAAGTTTTTCCACCAGTCGGTGAGCCAAGTAGCCGTGAAATCATAGAGCGACCCAATGCCAAGGGGTGAGTTGGCAGGGACCGGCGTAGTAGCAAGACACTCAAGCTTAGAGTGACAGGCATGTAAATATAGGTCTAAGAGCTCTGGTAGAAGGCTAGCAACAATGGACAGACAAGCAGAGAGGGGGTTGGGAGCCACATTTTCCAAATGACACAGAAGGCATAGAATACGTGCCTAATACTCATTAGCAAACTCGTTGGCATTCATTCGCAAGGTGTTAAACTACACAATGAGAGCACTCTGGGCATCACCGTCTGGCATCCTCTTTGCCTTGGAGACAATGTCGATCTCCAATGCTCCAGTTGCCTCCAGATTTTCTGCAAGTACTTGTGGTGCTCATGCACTCACCAACACTATTATTGGCAGAGTTATTGAGGCATACACAACAGCCGTATCAGATAAATCCCCTCTTGGTATAACTGCCATAAATGTAGTTACCCTGGCTGCTGTTGCAACAAATACAGTAGTGGCAACAACAAATACTGCTTTTTCCAGCATAGTGGCCTCCATCCACACATCCACAACTTCAACCTTCTCTACTCCATCGACATTGAATACCGGCCATCATGTCCCAGTCCGCATCCACACAACAGCAGCAACCTTTAGACTCTCAACTGTTGCCCTTGCAAATGCTACGTGTCTCCTTGTCTCTCCGTCATCCACTGTGACTGTTAGTACAGCATTCGCCACTGCTCTTCCCCCTCTTTTTTCTCTTTGTAGCTCTTTGTCCTTTCCACTATCTGCATGTGGACATGTTTATATGTCTAGGTCCATAGCCTTACAACACAACCTTGAGCTGATACAGTCGTTACTCTCATGCCCACTGGGGCGGGAGAAACTCTGTGAAAATTTCATTGACAGAGTTGTGTCATCGACATAATACCAGTTGACGACGAACAATATTATGCACTGCAAGCGGAGTTGTAGTGCGAGCACGCTGCACTCTAGGAAGCCCAGTGCATAGTTGAAGAGCGGTTGCATCGGAAACAGGATGAGCAGGGCACTTCCATAGATCAGATTGCGGACTTATTCTTGAACCGCCTATAGCCTAAACTACCCTCTATCCCTGCTATGTCCACTACTGCGGGTGTCACTGCTGCATTTGCCACTACTCCCGTTTCTGCATCCACTACCTCTGAAGCTAACCCTATGACAATAGCAGCGGCATCTGGAACAACATCATCAAAATCTCTCACATTGCTTCTGAAACATTAGCATGACTTTGACACATCGCCAACCCACTTTACCTCTAACCTCACCTTCTCATCTTGGAAGTTTTTTTTAAGTGCATGGACACAGGAGAAGAAGCTTCAAGAATTCGACTATGAGCCTAACACTTCTTTTGACCCTCATTTTATACCCGTAGAGTCAGAGTCCACCCAAGCTATTTGTACACTCATCAAAGGAGGACCATATGATCTCACTAATGCGATCAAGCTATACAATGTGTACACATCACGCCACACCCCCACTGACTTGGTCGGTGCCTGCGCACCCATGTGACAAGCCATGTACCAGAGAGCGTCTACGCCGTCCAATTCAACACACTATTAATGCATGACCTACTGGGCGTGCAGCCTCAAACTGATGCGTGACCTAGGCAAAGCTACACCTGGGCAGCTCCCGGCCATCCTCTCTCTAGTCAATGGCCTCATCCATGAGTTTTCTGAAATGTTTAGGGAGGTCGAGCCCCTGAGCTCGAGCGTGTTCCAGCAGATCCTCCACGTGACAATGGTGCTCTTTGGGAGTCAACAATGTTGCTCCTCACTGATTAATAGAGTGCACTGCAGAGCAAATGCATCCACCGTGCCATTGTAGCTACCGCCACCACAACACTCCCCTCTTCTTCCTTTGTGGTCCCTACTTCACACAAGTCATCCTCATGTGCTTCCTCTTCCTCTACATCTTCCTCCTTCCTGGTTACACGAGCGGGAGGTAGAGGGTGAGGGAAGGGAAAAGGTGGTCAGTCTGGTGGCACGCCAGGTGATGGGTACCATGGACGTGGGAAAGGGAGAGGTGTCAGTAAACGCCCCCCCGGGTGGAGGCAGTTCCAACGTGTCCTGACTGGTCTTCTGCGTTCACGGCTACTTTTGTGCGGGGTCTGAGTCTGAGCGTGAGCTTTCTGGTCGCCTCACGCTATGTTTCTGGCAGTTGAAGACAATTGCGAGACAGTCACTTTTTGCGAAGGGAAGAACACGATTTTGCATTAGTTTTTGAACATGGACATGATCTGAACATTTGTAGGGCTAGTCATGAGCTCTCCAACGCACCAAACCGTGTTCGATTCGGATCACCGTAGCTCCCGCTACGTCATCCGAAGCGCAGCACCCCAAATCAGCCGCTCAGTCGGCGGCGCGCACCACTTCGCCCGCCGAGGCGCCCTCACACATCAAGGACCCATCAAAACGCCATTCCGGAGGCGCAGATGTCCCTACGCGTAGTGGCGGCGCCTCTCGCGCCTTTGGGGTCTGTTTCGATGAGTTAATCATCAAGTTTGGTGATGGGGATTGATGTGGGTTGAAACCTGTTCGCGGACCTCCAGTCGGAATTTTGATCGTCCCCGAGTAACAAACTGTACTACTGAGTTTCGGACTCCGAGCCAGGATTTTGGCTAAGTCCCTCAGTAACAAACTGCACTCCTGAAATCCGGCGGATCATCCACCGGACGCCTCGGCAGACCTTCCGGAGCAAAATCCCCAGATGGCATTTTGTTACTCGTTCCGGTCGATTATTCACCGGAAGTCGAACCGCGGCCGGCTCCCAGAACCGCCGCGCACACCCCAGCTTTGGAAGCCCATATCTCCCTCGTTACTAGTCCGATTCCGGTGAAACAACTTCCAACGGATTCAGAAACTCGTCAACTTTGAGGGACAATCCTCAATTTTAGGATCCGAGCAATCACTGAGTCTTCAGATCCGTCGACGAGGAATTTCCTCTCTCTGGCGGCTCGTCGGCGCCTCCCGGCGCCGCACTTGGGCATGCAGAGGGGCAAATCTACAACAAGAGGCTCCAACGCCTCATCCCCTTATGTAGCTTCACCTGGCATTGTGAAATCCTAGGATTGTGACGCCATCGGACACTCTACCTCAAAGTTTCCTTCACCCTCTAATGATGCCTGTCTGATGTCGGCCATGCAAGCGGACTGGGCACATTCCTCTATGGGTGGTGGTGGCACGTCTCGTACATCTACCTCAACCTCCCCCTCTAGTCGCAGCTCATCTACCTCCACGGCTATACCCGCGTATAGCACTTTTGTGGGTCCCTTCCCATTGTCCTATCCCTGGGGGTGGCCTATAGCATTTAGAGGTCTTGCCTTCCCCTTCAAGACCTTTCACTTCACCAACGTGGGTCTTGTCGAGCTCCACCTAGTGGCACCAGTCTTCAAACATCGTCATTACATCTTACCCGCTTGAAGACAATTGCCAGTTGGACATTGCGCTCTCTTATCTTGTCCATTAGCATCACCTTTGTCATAAGGGAGATGAGAGTGTGTGTAAAAATATGAGGTCACTTGCTTGCGAGTCTGATAAGACTCTCCATGACTCAGCCTCTGGAGGTGTTTCAAGGGTGTCTTTTTATCGAGGTTCCTTGAATTGAGGGCTGGCTATTTGTTTGCCTCGTTGTCTCACTATTTGTGCTCATCAACTCCATCCACGCTCCACTACTGTTGTTGTCACCCATGTCTCCAAGGTTGTGCGCTTGTCGGATGGCTTCTCGATTCTTGACTCCGGGATAACCCACCACATGACGTCCTCTTGTGGGTCGTTCGTATCCTTGAGTCTTGTCCGCTCCATCCGCTTTCTGCGCACTGGCTCAAACCAATTTCTACCGGTTCAGGATGTTGACGTTGTTTGTTTTCTCTGCCATACATGGGATTTGTTTCTGCCAGACATGATGTACGTGCCCTCGCTTGAACTGAGTCTGATATCTGTGATAACTACTGATGACCAGACATGGGCTTCTCCACCAGGCCGTGTTAATTCTCTCTGTATATATATTTTCCTCTCCGCTATGCTGGATCCCTTATGAAACCTATGGTTGTCCTCACTCTAAATGTTTGCAGAACTTTGGGAACCTAGTTTAGGTCTAGAATAGTTAGGGGCATACTGTGTGTTATGGTGTGGTTTCGTGGACTGGGGCATTCAGCCCCTTTTTCATGTCACGCAAGGGATTTGCCCTCGCTCGAGCATTTCGCGCCGGCGAGCTTCGCTCTCCGGCCGATGGGTGGGTCTCGCTTCACGAGACTTACCCGCTCAAGCTCTTCCTCGTTCGAGCTCGACACTTAGGTTCTAGTGCGGATCCATGGCTGCAACGTAAACCCAACCCTAGCGTATTCAAACCTTGACCATTTTTAGCAAGACAAGTTGCATTTGAACCGTGATGAAATTCTCATGGTATCAGAGCAACTTCTTAGGTCTGTGGCTGACGTATAGAGGCGGCGCCGAGCAAAAAGGGTGGCGGCCGAGCCACGCGCGGATCTAGATCCACACGTCCGCCGCCAAAGCAGGCAGCGTCTGCCACTAAGGGTCGTTGAAGGCCCTCCCCTAGGCTGCGCGTGGACAGGTGAGGCAGCAGAAGTGAGGGGAAGGTTCACAAGGGCGAGAAAGACGTTCGAGGGAGAGCCCAAGCACCAATCCACCCCTTGGAGGGAAAGGCAGGACCCCTCGGCCCATATAGTGGTGTTTGCAGGGCACATATGATCTAAGGGAGTATCCTAGACCAAGACAAGCGGTTTCCACGAGCTACGGGCTCGCACCCAAAAACAGGGCCCAAAGTGGACCCGGCAAATTGCTGCCGAAAGTTTCTCGGCCGGCAAAGAGGGGAGTCAAGGCCCACACAACCGTCTTAGGACCCGCTAGAACCCCAGAAGCCATGAGTCAAGCAGGTTCAGCACCTGGAGGGCAAGGTGGAGGAGCAGGGAGTGGCGGTGTATCTGTCGGAGCTGGTGTCGGCGCTAGTGGTGGTTCCGGCGCAGTTACAGTGAAATGGGACAATTTGAGCAGGGTCACGAATCATTAGGACCTGACGCCGCCCGCTCTGGGCACGCAAGACTTCTTTGCATGGAAGGATGTCTTCCTTGCATGGACAGCAGAGTATGGAATGGAGGAGCTATACCTCCTTCCCTCGACCGATGCCACTGAGGATCGTGTTTTACTACTGGCTTTCAATGCCTTAGTCCGGGCCTTACCCGATGACCAGTCATATGCCATCCACCACTTCCGCTTTGGTGGCAGAGGAGAGGATCCAGCATACCCTAGCGGTGGCGCTTCGTATCCTCATGAGGCATGGCAGCACTTGGCTACCCGTCATGAGGAACGGGGCATGGTGCTGGTGATCACTTTGCGTGATCACCTCCGGAACCTTTATCCAAAGCCGGGGGCACCAATAGTGGACTATTGGGATGTGGCAATGGACCTTCGCCATCATGTCCTCGGGCTCGGAGCATCCTGCTCCGTGCTCAAATGGCTGGACCCTGTCCTGCTACACCTTGGAGAGCCCTACAGAGAGTTCCGGTGAGGGCTTCTGAGGCGCCTTCGGGTGACGAACATTGAGAACATCGTTTTAGCGGAGGTGTCCGAAGAGCTGCGCCACTATGAGGATATTCTTTATGGTGAGGCGCAAGAGGCCAGCAACCCGACACCTAGCGCCTTTGCCCATCAGTCCCCGTCGGGTGCTTCCACCAACTTTACTCAGGGAGGAGGCAGAGCCGGGGGAGGCTGGGAACATGGAGGAACATGCACCCAGACAAGCGGAGGATGAGGCTGTGGCCTTGGTGGTGGCGGTGGTGGGGGACAGCGCACCTGCAACTATTGCGGTAAGCATGGTCACTTCTGGCGCGCCTGCCCAGACCTCCAACGCATCATGACTCCACCCAAGGAGCAGCAGCAGCAGCAAGCGCACCAGAGGTTCGCTGCACCGGCGCCTCGTCCCCTTGGGCAGTAGTTGCATCCCCCAGCTTGGTCCACGCCAATGATGACAGGACCTAGAGCTCCTGTGCCCTTCGGCGGTATCACTTACGCGTCACCACTGGTGGTGCAGCCGCCGGCGGACCAGCCAATCTATCCATGGTCCCCTCCTTTGTACCAGGGCCCCTGCTACGTCCCACCGAACTCGGCCATCCCCGTCCCCGCACCCGCATGGGTGCAGCGCATCTACATAGACATGGCCGAGTCCCAGCAGCCCACAGCTAGAGACCCTACAACCGGGTGGACAACGAACATGGAGTTGCAGCCTCCAAAACCAGCAGCCATGCCACAGCCACCAGGTCAGCGACTGGCGTACACACATGTCACTTCACACGCACTTCTAATGCATGAGTGGCTATTTGACACTGCTGCGTCATGCCACATGTCTCCGCATCGCCGGCTATTTGTATCGCTCTACTCTGCGCATGATGTGGAGGGTGTGAAAACAGGGACGTGGAGGGTGTGGGCACAGTGGCGTTGCAAGCACCTGGGGGCGTCTTGTATTTGAAGGGTGCATTGTACATTCCCAAGTTGAAAGTGAACCTTCTGTCTGGGGGTCAGCTAGACCGCCAAGCCAACATGTCCACTCTCACGTAGAAACAACGCTGCATGCTTTTTTATGATGTTGGGACATTGTTGGCTGATGGACCTTTGCACGCTGACATGCTCTACCACCTTACTCTCTTTCCACTGATGCAGACGTATTCGCACAGACCACAGACACATGTCATCACAGCCATGGATCCAAAGCACAAGGAGCTACTGCACCGTTGCCTTGCACATATGAACACGGACCTGGTCACAGACATGATCAAACACACGACAACACACGGTCTCCTGCCCACGGACTGCCCACATGGTCTCAGCTCAGATGCGTGTCTCAACTGTGAGGAAGGCAAGGCTCACAGAAAGACCTTCCCTAGGTCAGAGAAGATCTGCAAGGCTCCTCTGGAACTTGTCCATGCAGACCTGACAGGCCCCATGCCAGTGCCCTCTGTGCAGTATGGGTCACAGTACATTCTCACACTGATAGAAGACTACATTTGTTTTCATTGGGCATTCCTACTGAAGTTGAAAGCAAATGCCCAACGTGCCATTACGGAATGGATAACTCTTGCTGAGCAGCAGACTGGCTGTAAACTGCTGAAACTGCACACAGACAGAGGAGGGGAGTTCATGGGTGTTCTGACTGTAGAGTTGAAGGCCAAAGGTATAGAGCATCAAACCACCGCACCATACCCACCACAAAAAAATGGGGTGGCTGAAAGGTGGCATAGAATCCTTGGTGATGCACTGCGCACCCTTCTAAGCGAGTCTGGTCTGACCTTCGGCTTCTGGGAGGAAGCCGTCAAGTATGTGACATGGGTGTGGAACAGGGTGCCACAAGGGCCCCTGCCCAAGGCAGTTACACCATGGGAGCGGTGGTTTAAGGAGAAGGATGATTTAAGGCCAGCGAGGATCTGGGGCACTATGGCGTGCGTGTGGTTTGCACAGCCTCAAAGAGACCATGAAATCAGTCCACGAGGTCGATGGTGTGTCTTTGTAGGCGTCTCTCATGCCTCCAAAGCATGGCAATTTTGGGACCCCATGCACCACGACTTCCTAGAGAGCAGAGATGCCTTCTTCTTGGAGCACATGCCCTACAAAACTTTTTGTACCTTGCGTCATGCTCCTCACATCAACATCCCTGAGCAGTACCCAGACTATGTGAGTGTGCATGTGTTTGTGCCGCACATACCCACCGCACCGCTAGAGTTGCCACAGCAAGAGAGGCACACAGAAGAAACTTCGTCAGTTCCCACAGACCTTTTGACACCCACCGACTTACGTAGCACAGACTCCAGTGCTCTGCACACACCACCTGGGCTGTAACTCCAAACGCCCCAGCACAGCACAGAGGATTCCCAAACACCATCCCCACTGCTGGTACGATGCTCCTTGCCAATGGAGTGTGTGAACTACCGACAGTTTTATCACACGGCTGGGCCGGTGAATGCGGTCCATAACACTGTGGAACCCCATACACTTACTGAGGCCAGGGGGCGTGCTGATGGGAATGGGTGGGACAAGGTCATGGTGGCTGAGTTAAACGCCCTTCTGGAGCATGGTGTGTACGAACTGGTCCAACTGCCACCGGGGCAAAAAGCCATTGATGTCAAATGGGTCTACAAGCTCAAAAATAACCTAGCATGACTCATTGAGAAGTACAAAGAGAGGCTGGTGACAAAGGGTTTTCACCAGATCCCAGGTCAGGATTTCACAGACACATATGCCCCAGTGGGCAAGTACGGGACGAGCCGGGCACTGTTGGGTGTAACAGCACATGAGGACTGGGAAATACATCAAATGGATGTCAAGAATGCATTCCTCAATGGTCCACTTGAGGAGGAGATTTACGTGAAACAACCAGAAGGGTTTGATGATGGCACAGACCGCGTGTGGCTGCTTCTCAAGGCTCTTTATGAGCTCAAGCAAGCCCCACGCTGCTGGAATAAAGAAATACGACGCACCGTAGGATCAGGGGGGTTCATCCGAAGTCTAAGTGACCCATCTCTTTTCCTCTCCTGGGACCACGGTCTTCCTGTTGCCTTGCTTGTCTATGTGGATGATCTCCTTACCCTGTTACCCTCTCTTCCCCTCATCACAGAAACAAAGGAGCTGCTCACCACGCACTACGTCATGACCAACCTGGGTGAAGCAAAAAACTTCTTGGGCATGACTATCACCAGGGACAGAACTGCTCGCATGCTCAGCCTACATCAGGGACGGTTCATAACTCGCCTAACTGCACGCTTTCAGCACCTGGTACAACATCTGCCACGACAGCATTCACCAATGAATCCTGGTGTGTATGCACAACTCTTGGACACCGACACCACTGACAATGGACCGGACTGTGACCCCACACTGTACAGACAAATCACTGCTAGCTTGTCATATCTTGCTTCCACCACACGACTTGACATCTCATGTGCAGTGAAAGTGGTGGCACAGTTCAGCCAATAGCCGCAAAGCAGACATCTCAAACCACTGCTGAAGTTGCTTCGCTATGTGATGGACATTGCTGCACTTGGTCTGATCTTTGCACTCTCATCATGTCCGTTGTTGGATGGGTACTGTGACCGTGATTCTGCATGTGATCGTGGGGCCCGCAGTCGTGGTGGTTATGTGTTCCGTGTGTGGGGCACAACAGTTTTGTGGGGAAGTGCCAAGCAGTCATGTGTGGCTCGAAGTGTGGCTGAAGCTGAAGACATGGTACTGGGTGAAGCAGCTTGTGAATGCATCTGGCTGGCACGAAAACTTGAGGAGTTGGGGTTGTCCACTCATGTCGTTGCACTTCATAGCGACAGCTCTGCCGCACGCCGCATTGCTGAGAATGATAGTGTGCTGCATCCTTGCACAAAGCATATCAGTGTAGAGCATCATTTCGTCTGCAAAGCAGTCAAGGCAGGCGCCGGGCAAGTGTGCCCAATTAGCAGTGATGCCCAGCTAGCCGACTTCCTCACCTAGGCACTCCCATCTCCTGCACTCCATCAGCAACTTGAGCACCTTCGTTGCATGCCCACCGCTCTCATGTCTCAGGGGGCGTGTTAATCCTCTCTGTCTATATATTTTCCTCTCCGATGTGGGCATGAGTGCGTAGGAAATGCTGATCCAGAGAGTGGAGGCAACGCACACTGAGTCTGCACGCCGGACCCACCCTCGGCTACCTCTGGGGTTGCCAGTGCGCTTGCCTCCCTCTCACAGTATTACCTCTGCTTCGCTCTCCGTGCCAGCTGTGACAACTATGCTGGATCCCTTATGAAACCTGTGGTTGTCCTCACTCTAAATGTTTGCAGAACTTCGGGAACCTAGTTTAGGTCTAGACTAGTTTGGGGCATACTGTGTCTTACGATGTGGTTTCGCGGACTGGGGTAGTCAGCCCCTTTTTCATGTCACGCGAGGGGTTTGCCCTCGCTCGAGCAGGTCGCACCGGCGAGCTTCGCTCGCCGGCCGACTGGTGGGTCTCGCTTCACGAGATTTACCCGCTCGAGCTCTTGCTCTTTTGAGCTCGACACTTAGGTTCTAGTGCGGATCTATGGCTGCAACGTAAACCCAACCCTAGCGTACTCAAACCTTGACCATTTCTAGCAAGACAAATTGCATTCGAACCGTGATGAAATTCTCAGGCCGTGGTATTGTCTGTTTTGCACGGCACCAATGGTCACATCTTGATTCGCAGCACATGCTTTCATTGTCTTTTTTTCTTCCCTCCTTTAAACCCTCCTCTGCCATGGCTGCCCTTGTTCACGTCGCTTAATCGCTCTCCCTGGCATACACGTAGTTGCTACATCACCGCTTCTTCCACATCTACACAACCACAATTGACAAATTGCTACTAATGGTCACATCTTGATTTGTAGCACAAGCTCTGATCGTCTGGAGCATGAAATATTTGAGCTTCCTGAACTTCCAGTGTGTCGCAAATCTATCTCCACTCATTGGGTCCTTCGACGTAAGTTCAAGCCTGATGGCAAGGTTGACCGATACAAGGCTCGTCTGAATGCAAAGGGATTCTCCCAAATTCCTAGGATTGACTTTGATGAGACGTTTGCTCTGGTTAGACGGTACACCACTGCTTGTACAATTTTGAGCCTAGTAGCATAGCATGACCAAGAACTGGAGCAGATGGATGTCAATAATGCAATCCTTTGTGGATGCCTTGACAATGAGATCTGCACGATACAACCACTGGATTTCGCCAATGACATGAACAAGGTCTGGCAAATGCAAAAGGATCTATATAGGCTCTAGCAATCACTGAACTACTGGACCATGGAGATTTCCTCCACTCTTGAGATAGATGGCTATCTCCATAACATCGTAGACCCAGCACTCTTCCTGAGAACCTTGTCAGAGTCCTTTGTAGCCATCCTCGTCTAAGTCGATGATCTTCTCATTACCTCTCCCAGCCCCACATCCGTTTATTCTGTCATGGTCCTCCTGTAGTCCCCATACAATATGAATGACTTGAGCCTGTAACATGATTTTCAGCATCGCACTTTGCATGTGCATCAGGCTACTTACCTTCGTGGCTCTGAGAGCACTTTGCCTCCTTAATGGCAGATACCCCCACTGCTTCTACTCTTATGACCCCTCCAGGTCAGCACATGCTGAAGTCTCTTGATCCATCACATCCGGGGGAGAGAGTCCACATCATCAATTAGCTCAGTGTCATCGGGTCTCTCATTTAGCTTGCCACCACTACTTGAGCATATGTGGCCTTCTCTATTAAATTCATGACTCAATTCTCCCAGCAACCTTGTCAGAGGCATCGTGAGGATGCCTTGAGTGTCATCTGCTACGTGCTCTTCACAATGCGCATAGGATTGTGTTGCCACCCACATGACACAGATACATGTAGTCGCACATGATATATTTTCCTTATTGGTGGGAGTGTTGTCTCTTAGAAGAGTGGGAACAGGGATGTGTTGTTCGCAGGCCGAGTGAGGCCGAGCACGTGGCACTCGGTGGAGGTACATGTGAGAGTATGTGGATATTTCATTTCTTGCAGCAGTTACTTGTCCCCATCCGTACCATCACTCTGCACTGCAACAACTTGAGCACAAATGCAATTGTTGAGCACGATGGAATGCATCACTCTTGCACAAAGTACATCAATAGAGAAGTCCAGGTTATCTAGGTTGATACTCATCAATAGCGTGCAGACGTTAGTTTTAAAGCTCTCAACATATATGACCAATCACCTCATCCCTGAAACTGTGTATTGACGAGTGTGTTGGGAAGTGAACATACTAGTGAACATGAACTTCTAACAAAAAGTAGTACTTAGTAAATGTAATCCATAAAAACTAGCACCTTATATAAGGAATGTATATCCAGGCCATGAATTGACGTTGATGTTTTCTGAAAAATATTTGCACAGAGGAATACACTTTTTGATACACCAATTGTCAAGTGCATGAATTTTGGGTGATTAACCATAGCTCCAACAGTGGCATGTTCAAGGTGGTTGTGCATGCTATTGATATGCTACACGCTCGTTATACACCTGATTGATGCAATTGTGACTCTCCTTTGCTTGTGATTTATTATATCCTTTTGTATGGGTTTGCCTTATTCTTGGCCTTATGTGTGCCCAGCCTGACATCTGTGAGTCACGGAGGAGTATTGTTGTTGGGATAAAAGACACGCAAGGTACCTCTTGATTCTGTCCATACACACACAC
>SZWC01004696.1:47540-63533 GCA_023375785.1 Penium margaritaceum | reverse complement strand
ATATAGATATAGATATAGATATAGATATAGGTATAGATATAGATATAGATATAGATATAGACATAGATATAGATATAGATATAGATATAGATATAGATATAGATATAGATATAGATATAGATATAGATATAGATATAGATATAGATATAGATATAGATATAGATATAGATATAGATATAGATATAGATTTAGTTATATATAGATATAGATATAGATATCGATTTAAACATATACATAGAGTCAGATCTAAATATAGATAAAGATATGGATATAGATTTAGATATAATTGTCAACATTGATATAGATGTAGATGTAGATAAAGATGAATACATATAGATATAATGAAATGAGTAGATAAAGTTTGATATATATACATATTAATATGTTTAGATCAAGATGTAGATAGTTGTATGGTTTAAGATATCAATACATATAATTATAAAGAAAAAGTATACATATTCATAGAAATGTATGTATGGATATCAAATTCATAACATACAAACATGTATAAAATTTGAGTTTATCATATACCCATTCGAAAATTTGAAACTGTATCCATAGTTTTTGACATTGATGATATTATAAATACAAAATTCCATGCGGCTGATTCAACAATTTGTAATACGAATTGAGGCGGAAATGTAGATTTCCATACATATGAAGGTATTGGAAAAATGCAAACAAGTATAAATAGCTTCATTTGGTCTACAATTGTATAATAACATTTCTTTTCTATTTTGAAGTAATGTGCATATGAATATATAAGTCAAATAATAAATTTAATAACTAGAAATATCATATTAAATAGCATTTTGAATTTGATTCTTTTCGGTTAATCTTAGTTTGAAAGATTAGGTTCGCATTGTTTACATTTTTCATCTTTCACATCACATCAACTAGTAGTTAAATCTTTTCTCATGATGTTTTTTTTTTGTTTTTTTTTAGTTTTCCATTAGAAATTTTGAATCTCTTGACTTGTTTTCTTGTTCTATCAGTTATGGCAATTGTTTCTCTGTTGTTATCATCTCCGTGGTCTAGGTGGTCTACATGAGCTTCCGTTCGTTTTGTCTGAACCTGAATGGAACTTCGTCTTGTACGAGGACTATTTATGCCATTTTTGTTTAGAGTCGTTCGTTGTTGCGTTCTGCAGCACTTTCAGTCACAAAGAACGGAATGGGGGGATCTAGTCCTTAGACTCCCACGTCAACTTCGCATCCGCACTCGCAGTTTAAACTACCCCCATCGAAGTCGTAAAACCTAACATCCCCCGCACGATCTTTTTCACCGTTGGCTACCCCCATCCAGGACTTCACTGCGTAGAGAGACAACCAATAGCCTCAGCCACTGCTTTCACGCTACAGCCATGTTGCAATGTGTTGATGTCGTAGCACAGTCAAAAGAAATGCCTTCGATCTCAGCATCAGGCAAGCAACATGGCAACACATCCGCAATTTCAACGGGCGGTAGGGTTGATCTCCACAAGCGCAAGCCCTCAATCATCTGGAGGGGGTTTTAAGTCCACGTGATCCACGAAGAGCCGCGGTCATGGTGCACGCTGTGCCCCTCAAATTGCCCTGGCCTCAAAGGTTCGCATGCGGCCCTAGCTAACAGATGGAACACATCGAGATGGTTGCATACGGCATAGAGGTGACAAGAGGTAGGATGGTGGCACCCAGTAGGATGGTGGCACGTGGCAGGATGGTGCCAGGCAGCAGAGTGGAAGTAGACAGCAGAATAGAAGCGAGCTGCAAAATGGTGGCAGATGGCATAGAGGTGGTGTGCAGCATAATGAAAGTGGGCGGCATAATGGAACCTAGCGGCAGAATGGAGGCAACCGGCAGAATGGTGGTGCGTGGTACAATTGAAGGGAGCGACATCATGGTGGTAAGCGACAGAATGGTGGCAGGCGGCAGAATGGTGGCAGGAAACAGAATGGTGGCAGGCAACAGAATGGTGGCAGGCGACAAAATGGTGGCAGGCGTCAGAATGGTGGTGGGCGGCAGATTGGTGGTAGGCGGCAGAATGCTGGCAGGCGGCAAAATGGTGGCAGGCAACAGAATGGTGGAAGGCGGTAGAATGGTGGCAGGCGGCAGTTTCGTGGCAGTCAGCAGTTTGGTGGCAGGCGGTGGACATGTGGCGGATGGCAGCACAATCGTACGCAGTTGGCAGGTGGCATGCGCCAAGACATTGCATGCGGGAGAGAGGTGCCCCCCCTCCCTAGACCAGCTGAACTGGAATCCCTAGTTGTGCTTTGTAGTGCCATTATTTACTTTGCTGTGCACTGCTGTACTTTGCATGCCATTTCATTGATGTGCTGTGCATTTATGTGCTTTTGCCTTGTCGTGTTGTGCTTTGCTCTGATATTCATTTTGGTGCTTTGCACTACTGTGCGTTCTTGTGGATTGCATGTCTTCGTTGTACTGTGCTTTGCATTTCTTTACTTCGATGTGCTTTGCATTGCTTTACTGTGCTTTCCTATTCTGTGCTACGCATAGCTGTAGTAAACTGCTGTGCACTTGTGTGCTTTGCATTGCTTTGCTATGCATTGATTTTTTGTGCTTTGCTGTGCATGGTAATGCTGCTCAGTTATGTCCTGCGTATTGCTCCACATTGTTGTAATTTGCATTGCTGTACTGTGCTTGGCATGGCTGTGCTTTGATGTGCTTTGCATTGCTGTGATGTCATTTGCAGTACAGTCTGTGCCTTACAGTTCTGTACTTTTTCGTTGATGGTCTGTGCTTTCTCTTTCTGTGATTTCTGTGCTTCAATTTGTTGTGCTTCGAGTTGTTGAGCATTTCTCTGCTGCACATTGTTGTTCTTTCTGGTTCTATTCATTCATTTGCTTTGCATTGCTGTGCCGTGCCATGCATTGCATTGCTTTCCATGGCAGTGAATTGCATTGCAGTGTTGTGCTATGCATTGCATTGCTTTGCATGGCAGTGAATTGTATTACAGTGTTGTGTTATGCATTGCATTGCTTTGCATGGCAGTGAATTTTATTGCAGTGTTTTTCTATGCAGTGCATTGCTTTGCATGGCTGTGAATTGCATTGCAGTGTTGTGCTATGCATTGCATTTATTTGCGTGGCAAAGATTGTATTGTAGTGTTGCGCTATGCATCGCATTGCTTTGCATGGCAGTGAATTTTATTACAGTGTTGTGCTATGCATTGCATTGCTTTGCATGGCAGTGAATTGTATTGCATTGTTGCGTTATGCATTGCATGGCTTTGCAAGGTAGTGAATTGTATTGTAGTGTTTTGCTATGCATTGCATTGCTTTGCATGGCAGTGAATTGCATTGCAGTGTTGTGCTATGCATTGCATTGCTTTGCATGGCAGTGAATTGCATTGCAGTGTTGTGCTATGCACTGCATTGCTTTGCATGGCAGTGAATTGTATTGCTCTTCTGTGCTGTACATTGCTACGCTTTGCATTTTTGTGCACTTTTGTGCTTCTTGTTGATGTGCAACACATCACTTTGCATTGATGTGCAATTCTTTTCTTCTTGTCAGTATGCTGCACATTTTGTTGCATTGTTGTGCTTTGCATAGATCTTATCTACGTTGCTGTGAATTTCTGTGCTTTGCTTGCAATCTACATTGATGTGATGTACTTCTCGTCATTGTGCACTTCTGTGCTTTGAATTTCTGTGCCGCACATTGCTTTGCTTTGCATTGCTGTGCAGTTATGTGCAATTCATGGCTCTGCTTGAATTTATTTGCTGTGCTTTGCTATAATTTTTTGTACTTCGCATTGCCTCGCTTTGCTTTAATTTTCTGCGCTGCACATTTCTCCGCTCTTGAGTGCTGTCATGTGCGTTTCTGTTCTGTGCATTGCTGTGCTTTGCACTGATTTGCTCTACTCTGCACTGCTTTAAACTTCTTTGCACTGCTTTGCCTTGCTGTGCTGTGATGTGCATTGCTGTGATTTTCTATGATTTTCTGTACTTTGCATTGCCTCGTTGTGCTTTACTTTACTTTGCTATGCTGCACATTTCTCCGCTCTTTAGTGTTGTCATGTGCACTTCTGTTCTGTGCATTGATGTTCTTTGCATTGCTTTGCTGTGGTGTGATATACATTGCTCTGCATGGTTATGCTACAGTCCAGATTCCTGATTTGACATGGCATTGGAGAGGTTGGCTGTCTGTACAGGTTCATATTCGATGGTGCAAGGTTCAACGACAACGATGTGGAAGCACTTGCGCAAACAACACAATGAACACTGGAAATAACTGAAGGCACTGAAGGCAGTAGAACCTTGCAAATGCCACCAACCAAGCTTTGGTTACTGCCGGTGTAGTTGATGGGACAAACACTACCGTGGCACGCGGGGTGGCAGGGGTGGGCATCGCGTTCAACAAGAAGTTTTTTCAGAGTTGTATCTGGAAGCATGTTGTTCACAAGCATCAGTCGTTTCCGAGTGTGGAGTCTGCATGGTTCCGTGTTGCTTTCTTCCATTGCAACCCCTTTGCTATTCTTCCTGGTTGCATCACTCTCATGCGTCTCATCAAGAACGGTGCACTAGCATTTCAGAAGCCTAGCGAAGATGTTTGCCAATGTGCAGTCCGGGGTGTCGTTCACGTGTGATGGATGGCAGTCGGATGCCAACCACGAGTACCTAGGCATTACGACCCATTGGATAGCATCATGGCGGCCCCAAAGTGTGGCACTGGGCTTCCCTGCCTGCACTGATGATGCGACAGCATCAAATGTGTTTGACTTGCTGGTTGCTGCACTGAAGGAATGGGGGCTGTGGGGCAAGATGTACAGCCTCACCGTCAACAATGAAATGGTCAATGACAGCCTCGTGGATAAATTTCTAGTGCAGCAGAATGACATCTTCAAGAAGGAGGGCCATATCTGCTGCATGGGACATGTCCTCAACCTTGTAGTGAAGGACTTGATTGCAGTGGACACAGTGGAGGAGCACCTCCAGACTGCACACCACATCGTGAACTTTGTCACACGCTCGGCCAAGCATGAGATGTCTCTACTGAACACGTGCAATGCTCGTGATGTGCAGTACATGTCCCTCCACGCGGACACACCAACCCGTTGGAACTTGATACTTGACATGTGTGAGCACGTTGGGTGCATCAAGGATGTCCTTGATGAATGGCTGCAGGCCAAGGAACCAACACTGAAGCCAAGTGGCCAGGGCTGGGAGTTCCTTGGCCTTGTCATCACAATCCTGAAACCCTTCAAGGGATTTACAGTTGATATCTCTGGTAGTCAATACCCAACGCTTTCCCTCGTCCTTCCCTTTTTCAGCCAGATCTTGCAGAAGTTGCACTATTGGCGCGTGAAGGTGCGGGTGCTGTGAAAGAGCAAACCGAGAAGAAGGCGCCTCTAGATCCAACTGAGAAAATTTTGGTGGTTCTGCAGGTCGGCTTCGTGAATGCCTGTGAGAAGGTGAGGACGAAAGCACAATGTCCACTCTGTCATGCTGTTGAACTCCATGCATCTATATCCATACTGTGGCCTATTGCGATGGTCCTTGTATGTGCAGGTAGAGAAGTATGTGAAGAAATGCACAATGAGGCACGTGGTGGCAACTGTTGTTGACCCGCGGTTCAGGTGTGTATGCATTCTCAACCTTGCTTGGCAGATTGTATGTATGTCATTTTGCATGCATGACACACTGTCTTACTGGAAATTTGCATGCATGGAATATTTCATGCATGGAAGATTCCATTCACGGAAGCTGCCATGCATGACACGTTGCATGCATGGCAGATTCCATCCATTGCAGGTTGCATGAATGGCAGATGGGGTAAGCATGACAATTTGCAAGAAAAGGTAGATTGCATTCATAGCAGGTTGAATGCATGGGAGATTGCCTCCAACAAATGAATGCATGGACGTACTCCAATACATGTATGCATACATGATACATACAAACCAATCTTGCATGTGCTGCAATATGTGAAACTGTTTTTTACTTTTATCTTAGGTTCCGCCACATGCCGAACGTCCACAAGCACGTCGGCATCAAGTCCCCCATGGAGTTGGAAGTGAAGGTGGTGGATCATCTGCATCCGTACTTTGAAAGGGTCCAAGCAAGGGGATTGGCAGAAGCAGAAGCAGCAGAGGCAGCAGAAGAAGCAGCATCAACAGTAGTAGCAGCTGGGGCAGCAGGCACAAAGATTGAGGATGAGATGGTAGAATCAAGCGGCCCTCCAGCAGCCAGTCAGTCACAGTCGCAGGGCTTACAGCTCAGTGGGCCGGCTGCAGCAGCTAAGCGTGGGCGCCAGGTGCGAAAGAAGGAGACGTCCATGGTGGAGGCTACACTAGCAGACGCTATGGACAACCTCTTCGAGGAAACTGAAGAGGAAAATAATGTAGAAGTGCCAGACTCCATCGAGAAAGAGGTTGACATGTACAAGAAGACTGCACGAGGTGGACGCCGGCTCAATGTGCTGAAGTTCTACAAGGAGAATTCCGAGCGTTACCCAACATTTGTACTGCTGGCGCTGGATGTGTTGGCAGTGCCTGCGACTAGCACGCCATCCGAGAGAATGTTCTCCCTTGGTGGCCGGTTATTATTGGATTTCCGTCACTCTCTCAAGCAGATCACTGTGCAGGACCTCCTGTGCCTCAAGACATGGATTAATGACCCTGCCTTGAAAGACTTCCCCGTACACCCATTAGGACAGGTTGCACCAGAGCTGGTGGAGATCGAGAACAAGGAGAAGGCAGCTAGGAGAGCTGCTAGGAGAGCCACCAAGGCACAGTCGATAGGTTTTCTCATAGCTGCATGCTCCAACTCAGATGAAGAAGATCATGATGGAAGGGAGGGTGGAGGGGTTGGGGATGAAGCCTCTTCTGAAAGCTCAGAGGATAGTGATGCTGCAGCAGATGTTGCTGAGGAGGCTGATGCTCTAGAGGATGCAGACGATGACTTTGATGTGCCGGCAGATTTTGGTGCAGGACAAGGAGATGAAGACGACGTGCAGGAGATAGTGTAGGACATGGCAGTGTAATGCTTCCTTTTTACATTGCCATTTTAAGAGCATTTTCAAAAACCTTTATGTTTTTCCATTAGCTATATTCACTTGCATTTGATAATGTGTCAACTGTTATGTACGTAAGACAACTGAATCACCATGTCCATCTTATAGAACATTTGTAGCATACCATGTTGGAACATGCATGCATGGAATATTGGACCATGAATGCAAAAAAAATGTAAGATGTGGTGATCACTGGATAATAGGGTTTCCACACAATGCATACATATAGACCATGTACTCATCACATTGCATCTTGGTCCCATTACACAATAAGAGCACAATGAAAACACTAACATCATGCAAGAACGTAAATGCAGCCATGAAAGACAAGTCCATATGTCAAGTCTTGAGAACGGGAAACTATTTCCTCACATCTACACCGTGTTGATGGTAATCGTATCAGAGTTCAGAGGTGGATTTGTGGTTCCATGTAAAATGGACTCGAGAGTCTATATGAGGTAGACTCGAAAGTGCACATGGAATGGACTGGAGAGTCATCATGGACTAGACTCGGGAGTCCACATGGACTGACTTGGAAGTCCACATGGACTGGACTCGTGAGTCCACATGGACTCAACTTGTGAGTCCACATGGATTAGACTCATGATTCCACATGCACTGGACTCAGAGTCCACATGGACTGGACTCGTGATTCCACATAGAGCAGACTCGTGAGTCTGAATGGTGTAGACTCACGAGTCCAAGGACTCGCAAATCTGAGCCAGGACTCGCGAGTCTGAGACTGATGCCAGACTCGGACTCGCAAGTCCAAGTCTATTACGTTTGTGCCTGGCAGTCTAGCTTAGTTGAGCCTCCATCTCAGAAAAAAATGGATATAAAAAAATGAAAATTAAAGCTAAATAGAGGATGTGCCCAGTTTCAGACGCATTCCCCATCACTAAAGTCTCTCTATAGACAACACGCGTGGCCCACGGCATAGACAAGACGGCAGACGGGTTTGCTTGATCCTTGCGAATGACTTGGTCGACAACACAGAGCTTTGGAGAATAATCAAGTTGACAGGTTGGACGGAATGGTATCCGTACGACAGACCAATAAACAAAGGGGCATAAAAAATTAGAACGTGGCACGAGGCACTTCTCTAATAGGTTCGACGCGATCTATGCAGATTGGATAATGACATCCTCACACTGCACAAATCATCGTCCTTATGGAAACTGATGGGTCGACATCAACCATGACCTACAGCAATGATAGGATTGGTTGCATTTACTGGTAACTGCAAGCAGTGCTCTTGTGCTCTGTGCTAGACTAGCACGTGAGATCTTGTCAACTATTAAATATAAGGTTTTTCTTAAAAAGTAATAGAATACAGACTGACAGTAGCACATTTATAATGCGAGAACCTGCCGACACATCTTACCTCCCCCTCCTTCGTGTTAGAGTGAGGCCATAACTACGCTGGATTTTGGCTTCAGCACGGCTGAGTCGGTTTCACTTCTGGAGGAGTCCACATGAAGTTACGAATTTAACGTGATTCATCGGGGATTTTCCTATGGGGAAGTTTCCACTATACAGGCTAGAATATTCCTAGGGTTTTAGTCCTGAACGGCATGTTGAAACCCTGGACGTGTACAAATGGTTTGGCGTGTCCAAAAAAGGTGGGACTACCTCGGCCAACTCATTGGAGTGATTTCCAAGGTTCCACACTTTGGCAACTGCCTCGTATGAGGTAATCTTGGAGAGTACGAAGCCTAGGAGGTTTGCGTGAGCCACTGTACTGGCATCAAGGCAGCCGCCTAGCTCACATACGACCTCATGGAGGATTTAATGCATCATCATCCTCTCAATATTAGATGACATATTACTACATCAGCGTTTCGGACCGCCAGGGCCACCATCTTCGGTGGAGCAGCCTGGACCGCCAAGACCGGTACTAGCTAGCGCAGTAGTATAAAAGGGAGCACTAGTTGTGGCTCCAGTAACCAATTCCAGTCTCTCCAACTCCATTGGATCAGCATCAACCACTGTGCATGTCTGTGAGCCACTTGGTCTATATACGAGACTAGACCCCGGTGCTGCAAGAGTTTCCTGAAGGTTCCCTCTGAAAACCCACAGACTCTGGCGAAAGTGTGCTACCATGGAGAGGAGGTTGCCTGACAACCTAAAGGCCTGTCAACTCAGTAGATGGTCGACACGCCAAGACTCTTGCTACAAGGCTGGACACCTAGCAAGACGTTGCGCCTAGTTGAGGCCAGGCTCTCTCAGGCTTCTCTTGTTGAGCTGATCGTAGGCTATTGTTGAGCTTGTACATAGTATTATTGTACTTTGTATTCTTCTAATACAATCAAATCTTCCGCATTCACTTCTCAGCAATCGTACAAGTATTGCTTGGCACACCAAAGGTCCTGGCACGACAGCAAGGCCAACCAAGCCTTTGCTGTGATCATGCAAGATTCCAACACTTCGGGAGCGAAAAAGTGGTACCATTCACTAAAATTTTACTTCTCGGCACATCGTTGGACAATATGTGAGAAGTACTTCTCCTACATTATTATAACTTCATGACATTCACGAATAGTGGTCCACGTTGATGACACTATCTGTCGCTGCCTTCAAAATGAGATTTGTAAGAGAAAATGATATTGCTATATCCATCCCATCATCTGATTAACAATGCATCATATATATTGTAAATTTCTTGACTTGTATGGATTTTTGTTTCCTAATTTCAGACAATCTGGATATGGTTATTTTGATATTGAACTCACGGATATCTTAGGCATATGTCCACGCTTGCGCTCATGAATTAGTTTTTACTCCCATGTTGACGCTTGCACAAATATAATTAGCTAATATACCATAATACGGGTCTTTCCACACTAACCCCTCCTGAAGTGGGGCGATTACGAGCAAGAATTAGGGGTTCAAAAGGAATCACAATCCCTGGTTTGTGATCCTTGCAGAAATTATAGGTTTTACGACCAAACTGATAGGTGCCCACCTTGCAGCCGGCAAAGTACATCTGTGCGCTAGTCGTAATGAGGTCGTCCCTTTTTCGGAATTGCAGAATCCTTTGCCAAGTGCGCTCTGACGTCGGGTTGGCGCATGACCCAAGTGATTGGAAAACATGGAGAAAAAGGCCTTAGAGTCCATTCCTCTGGACAAAAGGCTCTTACGCAATATGCATTAGACCAAAGGTCAAAATGCCTTTTCTCTTCGTCTTACATCACGGTACCTAGTTGGTACAGGTTGCTCGGCCCGACGACCTAGGCTCGGAACCAGAATCCTTGAAATCTATCGATTGGTTTATCGTGCCGAAATAGGATAGTTCGAACCAATGATTGATGATGTAAAAATACGCGATAGATGTCATCTATGATTGGCCAGCATGAAGGACAGCAAGTTCGTCCAGCGCATAGTAACGTGTTAACCCCAAACATTGACCACTTCGCTTGGAGAATGCCCTAAGATCTATGGGGCATAACATGTAGTGGCCGGCCCTCTGCTGGTCCAAGAGAGGTTTGGCAAGATTTCAAATCCTCAAAATTCAATTGTTTGGTGCGAAGGCATATGCTTACCATTGGAGTCGTTCCTGCACTCGAATTTGGCTTTGGGCACAAATGCTCTGGTGCCCATCGTTTTGCTAGATGAAGCAGCGGTTTCCATTGTTGAAAACAAACTAACGGCGGTCTCCAAAGTAAAAAAAAAGATGCCACTGTCCATAGTAAAAAACGACATAGCAGTGGCGCCCATGCTTTTTGTTGTACAAGCAAAAAAAGGAGAAAAAAATGACAGCCGTACCCACGCCCTCAAAGTCGGACTTTGCCGACTTTGAGGGCAAAGTGGACGACACTGACACTGGCATCACCGATGTCAGAAGTAACCTTGTCGCGAATTTTGGAGGTCGCAAGTGCAAACTCCAAAACTCGCGACAGTAAACTTGCCCGGGCATCTGCCGGGCCCTACGGTAGGTGGGCCCGGCAGATTCCCTTTTTATCACACGTGCACCGCATCTCGCAAAACCCCCCAAATATCTGAAAAACCCCCTAGTGACACTGGGGTTTTGGGTTTTATTTTTCTACTTGCCCAGACATCTATCGAGCTCCACGGTAGTGGGGCCTGGCATATTCCCTTTCTTCTATCACACGTGCGTTGCATCTCGCAAACCCCCTTCTAATATCCAACAAACCCCTTACTTACGCAACGGGATTTGGGTTATATTTTTTACTTGTCCGAGCACCTGCCGGGCCCCGCGGTTGCAGGGCCTGGCAGATGTCCTTTCGTCTACCACAGCGTGCGCCAAATCCTGCAAACCCCCCAAACGAACGACAAATCCCCTAATTTAAATGGGGGGTTTGACAGGGTCATCGTGAGCTCGTAGGGAGGTTTCGTCGCGAAACTCCACCTACGAGCTCGCGATGACGAGTGAAGCTCAAAATCCAAATCCATGTCAAATGCCTTATATACATGAGATATATATCAGCCATGCCCGTTTTTGCTTGCACGACCAAAAACATGGGCACCATTTTCATGTCGTTTTCGACTATGGACACCGCCGTCTTTCAGTTTTTGACTCTAGACACCGTCGTCGGCTCACTTTTGACTATGGACACCGCTACTTTATCTGGCGCAACACTGGGTATATTACCACTCTGTCCTTTGGCTTTTGTTGAAGCTCCTGCGATAGTTGAAAACATAGTTCTAGAAGTAAAACCAGCCTAGTTCTAGAACTAAAATACCGATGAATTTCAATAATAACTGCTCCACATAGGCATGGATAAATTTTTCGATGAAAGGTTTCACGGTCAATTGATTAAGGAGTATCGTTACTAAAATGATGTAATTGTGATTTCTTGGGACAAGCTCGCAAATGATCACCTTTTCGCGAACTGCCTTCTTCTACACGACAGGATAGTTAAAATAGCAGAGTGACCATATACCCCTAGTTTCAGACAATAAGCCCAATCCGCCCCTCCGTCGGAACGATAAACCTAATCCGCCCCTCCGCTTGCACAATAAGCCTCATTCGCCCATACCCCTGAACAATGAGCCCCATATACCCGTCGAAAATGTTGAACTCTTAATGTGATGGTATATTGTTTATTTTATGGTAAAGAAGGGTGACCTGGTATTTTTATATTACATTTCAGAAATTTTGCACTTGATTTCGTACAAGCATGCATCATGCATGTACGCGAGTCTGAAATTTCCATTTGACGATGAGAATTACAATACTTCGGCCCTTAATAATGTTCGGTTGAGCGTACTTGTTGTGCTCTTTAACTGGGGGTACGTTTTAATTTGAAAAATATTTCATGTATATTGGTTTTCCTTCATTGCACAGAACAAATGTCTGCATGGTCGTCTAAACAACGACTGCATTATCTTCGTCACACCGAAACGCCCCCTGCGCGAACGTCGGCCATGAGCTGGCAGGGTTCATGCACTGGCATCCATACATGTTGTCAAGCCGAAGAGCTCCCTAGCCAGCTCAACTAGTGGCCAGCAGACCAATTAGTGTGCGCCGATGAACGTGACGCCAGTTTTCCCTGCTGCAATTTCCGCGGCATCCCATGAAGAGATGTTGTTGACATGTCGTTGTCACATCTTGCAATCGCCGGTCTCCATGGACATGCTGGAGGGTACCAGAAAGCATGGTGTAATGTTCGCTGCCGCCAGACGACACAGACATGCACTACATTAGGAGAATATATAATCGAAGGAACATATCGGCGGATTGTGCCCTCATCCTACGTGTCAACATATCCTCGAATAATCCAGCTTGAGAATGCAAAGTTCCGGCAAGATGCCTCTGAGTTTGATCTAGTCTCATTCAGTCTTGCACGGTCGTTGTTGACGCCGTCGCCACTCCCTCCAACCATGTTGCTTGTACATCTAGCTCCCTCGTGACTCTGGGATGGTGGACGACCAAGTCGTTGAACAAACTGGTAAGCCTGACGTGGAGGGTAGATGGGATAAATAGCTAGGTATTTTCTGGTCTAAATACCCTCTGTTTCACATGGATTCCCAAGACCACGCGTGGCACGTTGTCATGCAACCAAGTTTCGACGAGAACACTCCTCGCCCTGCTTAGGATCCTTCACCGCGGTCGTACCCCGATAACCCCCCTCCGAATGACCCATCGGGCATGTTTGACGATGTCATGTTTTGGTTGACACGGGATTGGGTAGATGACTGGTGGGCCCGACAGTTGGATGAGGCTGACGCCCACCCACATGAGCAACTCCATAATGAACCACCCCGTGCTCCCAGGTCCCCTGATGTCCGGGAAGCCGGACCGGTTAGGTTTAGCATGGACGACGTCACGTCGTGTCCGACCCACATGGCCACCTTAGTAATTCTCACTTTGTGTCCATGGTTTTCCCTGTGTCCGATTTACTTGCGAAGAAGACAACCCAGTGGTTGCAACAACACTTTTGTAAACCTGCTGTTGTTACTTCGCCTTGGGATGACCCAGATGATGAGGATGATGGTGTTGAAAGTGATGGCTGTGGTGCATACTCCTCTCCTATTGGTGATGATGGTGAGACGGTGATACATGATGAGTACACCCATTAGTTGGATGAGGAGGAGAGGGAGTGGAAGGAAACGTACAAGGAAGAGCCAGAGGAGGGAGAGTAAGGTGACTCTGTGTTTGGTAAGCGTACATGCATTCCGTTCGAGAAGTTTCGTTCAGCATACCTCTTGTGCTTTCCATCACTAACCGTTGTTTTTGTTCATGTGCAGGATGAACTATGTTGGACACTGGAGTTTGAACAGACCATTCAGACACGTGACACTAGTTTAGGAGGAAGGGGGGGTTTCAGGTTAGGCAGAAGGTTAGGGTTAGGCTGACCCATAGTAGTTCACTGCAAGTGGGGAGGGAGGAGTGGTGTGCATGTTTAAAGAAGCAGACATGGCGGCCAACATTTAGATAGTGAGTCATAGCTATTTTACGATGCTGAACACCATTAGCCGTGGGAGCAACTGTGTCCTGTGTGTGACATTATTCACCGTCTCCGAGGGTTGTCACGAATTATTTGAGGAGATCATGTATCCCACCTTCACTGTTTGTAGTGTTTAGTAATTCATGTTTGTATAATGGAGTCTTTCCAAGCCACTTTCCCTTTGCAAATTACCGTAGTTTTGCGTAATTTTGTTATTAGTTATTTTTTGGTGTGAAATGTGCCTATTTAGGATACGGGTTCAAAATCATTTGGTTTATTTGGAAAACAAAAAATAAATTGTCCAGGCCAAGCCGTGCTGCTCGACACCCACGCGGCCCAAAGATATCTGGCAACGTGCGCCGTCCACTCTTGACAGCGTGGCACAAAATCAAGATTCACGTTTGTCTGTCCCCCTTCAAAGGCTGACAAGCGAGAAATGTGCACAAACTCGATCAGCCAGTGTTTCGCACATAGCACAGAGCCAAACCAGTCGCTTTTGGCTAAAAAAACCCTCCATAACAGAGCACTGCAAAACGGAATTCAAGTTGCAACCTAGGGTAATTTTGTAGTTATTTGCAAACAGGAAAATAATGCAAAATCAGGTGTGAACCCATGTTACACCCCTAAAATTATTTTGGACCACGAAATTACGGAACACTACGGTATGTCCAGTGACCTGCCATGATGTTTAACAACTACTGCCATAGAAAGCTTTATTATAGTTATTAATGTTGTACAAGAACATGGTACCCCTCCGTTGTCTCTTCCATATGTTCACTATAAACCCTAAGATTGTCTACCATAAGAATGAAAGACATAGTGTTAACATATATGACGAATAAGTTTCATTCTCCACTTCATGAAAACGTTAGGGGGTTAGCTGTTATAGACTGTAGAACCACCCATACCCAAACCCTAAAGATGACTCCTACATGCATGCACAAGTTTGTGGTCAGCTAAACATGTTACAGCCAACAGTCTTCACTATACAAGATGTTTCACTATGTGTGAAGGTATGCTATTGCTTATGTAAATCTGTTCACTGTTTGTCTTACGTAACTGACACTACTGTCGTAATAGATGAAGGAAAGGACAGTTTTTCCTTGTAAGTGTCTTGTTCCGGCTAGTAAATTGGTCATTCCTTTGTCCACATGTACCCTAAACAAGTGGAAATTCAGTTTCTTTAATGCAGACTAATAATAACAATGAGGGTGGTATATCGATCATTTCACGTGTAAGTACTTCAGCCCAAAATGCCATGCAAATAGTTATGTTGAACACGTAGACCATGGCCATACGATGACCATTGTCACAACCGCGCACATGGAGTTGGCCACACCTGTGAAACTGCTAGGAAGCTTCCTAGCCTTGCTGCTGCTGACGTGGCGACACTGTCCAGTCAGCTGATGCACTAGCAAGCAGGCAGGTGCAAGAAACAGCAAGGATCAGGCTAGGGAGACGCGCAAAGTCTCATAAGCTCCAATAGCTTAGTAAATGCAGAGAGAAATGACAAATGACAGGTCCAGGGCATAAGTACCTGCCGCGGCGCACAGCGGGTGTCGCACGCGGCAGTCCAAGAACTGTCCTAAAACCGGCCCAAAACCACTGTTTTGGCCATAACTCTACGCACACATGTCAGAATCCTGCGCCGTCTGAACCTAGACGTGCAGAATCAAAAGACGCACGCAACGACTGGTCACATGCATGCATCCATCGACTGACAGCGAGTATATAATGCAAAAACATGCAAATGGGTCTCATGCCCAGTCCGCCGAAAGGCGCCTGCAAGACGTAGAAGGCACAGCAAGGAGTCCCGGTGACATCTGGGGCTCTGGAACAGTAGTCGGTCAGCTCCAGACGGGTAGGCCGCCGCCTGTCGTCGCGCCGGTGTCACCAGGGCCGCCTGCCTCAGGGATCTGCACGAGTATGGACACGGCCGAGTGGTCACAGTAAACTGTACAGAAACGGCACAAATCACAACACTCCCCCATGACCCGATGGTACGCATGTCCATACGCGTGCAGCACTGGTACATCCACATAGTGAGTGACACAGACAGATGAGACAGC
>SZWC01004696.1:13310-24306 GCA_023375785.1 Penium margaritaceum | reverse complement strand
GAGGGAGAGAGAGAGAGAGAGAGAGTGGAAGACAAGAGAGAATGAAAAACAAGCCAAGATGAGACCCAACGGGGGGGGGGGTTAGAATGCCAGAGTGGCGAGGCCACACGGGCACAAAGGCTAAAAGGCTCTTTGAGGTGCAGACAGCCTTGGGCTCAGAGAGCCGAGGAAGAAAGGGACAGCGGGGGGGGGGTTGGCCAGGGGCCACACGGAGCAAGGGTTGGCCAGAGGCCCACACTTCAAAGTTGAAAGTCCAGAAAAGGGGGGTCTAGAGCCCGGAACGACTAGCCTAGGTGAGAGGGCGACCTAGAGCCAAGAGCCTAGGGCCAAGGTCCCTGAAACTACAACTACTGCGAGGGCCAAGACCCGGGGGCCCAAGGCAAAGGGGCCAGGCGAGAGTCGGGGGCCAAAGGCCGAGCCAAGAGTGAAGCCAAGGTGTCGAGGGCCAAGCACACGACGGAGGACGGGACGAACTAGCGACAGAGGGGGAAAAACAAACCTGCAAGAGAGACAAAACGGGCAGGAGTCAGGATAAATCAAGAAACAGGAAAGAGAGGGTGGAAAAGGAGGCGAAGTAGTGACAAAGCAAGAAGAAATAGGAAAATACAGGAAAGACAGGAGAGAGCAGGGGTGGGCTGGGTGGTGGAACGACAAAGAAGCCTCGAAAGGGGCAGACCTGGCAGGGAGTGTGCCAACAACAGCACGCCGGCAGCGATGGCAAGGATAGTGAGTGCAGAGAGCTGCTCTAGCGGAGAAAAAAACGGAAGCTGAATGGTTAGGACAAGAGCAACGCCGACAGAAGCAGCAACGAAGGTGGTAGTAGAGACTGTTGAAGGCAGTGGAAGCGGAAGCGGCGACGGGCGACGATGGCGAAACCGGAAGCGGCGAGAGTAGAAGTCACATGCCTGATCACGGGCTTGATGCCATATTGAAAGAGGGTGACGAGGCTTGGGAGGGGAGAGGCTCAAAAGAGGGGAGGACGGGGGTGAGACCTAAGAGCGAGAGCTCTTGGGTTTAGGAGGGGGTGCCAAACTTAGTCATGGAGGTGGGCGGGAGCTCTCGAGAGCTGTGAGGGGCGGGGCTCACGAGCGCTGTGAGGAGGAGTGGATTGAGGGAAAATATCGGGAGGAGATCGAGATGAAATGAATTACAATTGTTTGTTTGAAAGAATTGAGGAGAACGAGCTACCCATGCGGACCCCTATCCGGTTGTTTGGCTCAGCTTACGTGGTTCGCCACACAATGTGGCAAACCATACCCAAAATAGGCAAGGTTTGCCAGGGCAAGGAGCGAGTGAGCAAACAGTGAGCGCAACCCGTGTCCCAACCTATGTCGAATGAGGGACGAGTACAGAAGTGGGCTAGAATATGTCCCAAAAGTGCTAGACTAAAGTAGGTATGCTAATAATGTTTGCTACTTTCACATTAAATTCTCAAATTCAAGGTTCTTCCAATAAAGGTGCTCTTTTATCCAAGCTCTTATCTCATCAAAATTTTATGCATGAAGACTCCAAAGTGGATATATCCAAAAAATTCTAGAGTCATATTGCCATAATTTTCTTATTTCATTTGTTTTCATGATACCTCGTACCTTCTAATGAAGTAACCACATGTTGATAAGAGTAATAGGAGATGTAGGACAAGAACAATGGTTTTCATTTATTCTCCAAAACTTGAAATTTCATTATAGAAATTTTACAATGTGAAAATATTAGTTTTTAAACCATGATAGCAAAGAGTCTCATTCATGATTGTTGATTTGTAAATTTCTTACATGAAGTGGCCATGAACACCACTCTCATTGAGTTTATCGTCCTTGGCTTCCATCTGTGAGAACCTCTTTGCAACCAGGCACGCTTTGAATTTGTCGATGATGCCATTTGCCTCCGTTTTCACTCTGATCACCCACTCCACACCAAATGGCCTTGAGACGGATGGTAGCTCTGTTAGCTCCCAAGTTCCCTACTCCATGAGGCTGTTGTATTCTGCATCTAGCGCTGCTTTCCATTCTGCTATAACCTGACCTACGAGTGCTTCCTTGATAACTTTGGCTCAAGTGATAGTGTAGATTAGGTCTTGGAGGAGAGCTGTCAGATGCATTGTTATGAATTCATCATGTACTTCATCATTCTCAGCATACACCGTGCATGATGTAATCGTCATGTCACATTCTGCTTCATCCTCTTTATGTTATTCTTCCATCTTCTTCTATAGGAGACACATGAAGTGCTGGCATTCAATTGTGCCATCGTGCTTCTTCAGTCTCTTTGCCTTCACACCATCGTGTGTTGCTACGGGATGGCGTTCGCCATGGATTACTACGATCGTCTCCTGATCAGCGGTGATGCGTTCGTCGTGGTTAGCCACGAGGGGCACACTTGCGCACATTGCCTCTTCACTTGCCTAACCCAGATCCGTCGTGATGAGTGGATCACAGTCTGCGGCTTCGTCTTGGATTGACTCCACAAAAGAGTCATAGAATGACTGAAGGAGGTCTAGTGCGGTCGAGCGCTTGGCCTCCCACCCTTGATGCGTTTGATGCTCGAAGAAAACAACATCAAGACTGGTGACGATATGTTGGGTTTCGATGTCGTAGAATTCCCAACCTTTTATGTTGGGGCTTTTTCCGACAAACATGCCCCAAGCTGTTTTGTCTGCAACCTTTTTGTGACGTTCCCTTGGGACGTGAAGAAGTGCCATGTAGCCAAACATTCGTAGCATAGTGATGTCTGGCTTGCAGTTGAGCCATGCTTCAAAGGGAGTCATGTCTGGTAAGGCCGTGTGCGACACATAATATTGCACCCAAACTGCTTGCCTCAAAGCATACAGCAAACAAGAGTTGTCATGCTCCGCTCTTGGCAAAATGGATTTGAAAGTCTCCTGAATAGTGTAATTTTCCCTTTTTATGACACCATTCTGTTGCGAGGTATATGGTATAGAGAACTACTACACAATGCCCATGTCCTCAAGCTATGACATGAACTATGTGCTGGTGTACTCTCTAGTATTGTCGGAGCGTATGACTTGCAACTTCTTATTTCTTGGCCTCTCTGCTATTGTTCGCCATTTGAAGAAGTAGGTTCACGCTTCATCTCTCGTTTGGAGAGGGTAGCTCCAAATGAAATGTGTCCTATCATCCACAAATATGAGGAAGTAACAGTGTCCACCATAGACTATTTTTGAGGGGAGCGGTCCGGAAATTTCAGTGTGAACCAGTCTCAGCTTTTAGTTGATGTTGCACTTTCTCGTTGGAGGCAACATTTGTCGTGGCAACTTGGCACGAACGCTATCCTCATAAGGGTCAGTTCTACTTTGGCAACTTTTGTTGATGTCGAGGCCATTGACATGGCCCTTGTTCACCATGGGTTCCACCAACTGATTGCTGATGTGGCCAAGCCTCTTGTGCCACACTACAGCATCCACACCTGCTGGTTGGTATAGACTTACTACTGCAAATGGGGAATCCATCTCATCTTGAGCTGGTTTGCTGAATTCCAACTCAATCATGCCATGAGGAAGGAGTTGACCTTCTACAAAGGTTTTTCCTTCATGGATTTTGAGCTTGACATACTTGCCGTTACTGATGACACGAGCTGATCTCTTTATGATTTGGCCGAGGGAGAGGAGGTTACCGGTAATGTCTGGTATGTAGAGGACGTTGCCAAACTTGACATGTGCTCCATCATATTTTATCACGATCGTCATGCCCTTGTTGAGCACGGGCACCTGCTTGTTGTTGGCGACTATCACATGGCTTGTAGTTGTGGAGACATGATTTTTGGTATCTGATGTGCGAGGTACACCCATTGTTCAAGTACCAAACATACGGCAATCGAACCAACCTGTCGCTTTGACTTTCTGACAACTAGAACACAGATGCAATGTAATCAAACTATTACCCTTTGCCTTCCTCCTTTGCCTTCTTGTCAGACTCCTGAATACCCTTTTCACTATTTTCTACTCCAATCTCCTTCGTCTCTCCCCCTTGCTTCTTTCCCTTGAAGTTGCTCTACATCCGCCCTTTCTCCTCATCGCACAACCTCTTGAAGGAGTCTTTCTTCACGTGCCCTTTCTTTTTCCAATAATGGCACGTGATATGAGGACGTGATCCGGTTAGCTAGCGAGGTATGGTTAATCACCCTAAATTCATACACTCAACAATTGGTGTATCGAAAAGTGTACTTCTATATGCAACTAGTTTTCAGAAATCATCAACATCGATTCACGTCACTGCAATCCATGTACACATTCCTTGTATAAGTTGTTAGAAATTATTCATTATATGTTTTATGTGCTAAGTTTTGTCAGACTTCCATGTTCACTGATATGTTAACTCCCCAATACACTTGTTGATCCACAATTTCAGGGGTGAGATGATTGGTCATACATGTAGCTAGCCTATGGCACTACATGTGATTGCCTTTGGGAGGGAGCACGTCAACTCATGGTAGTATGCTGTCTTCATCATTACATGGCTGTTCGATAGGGAGTGAGACGCGCTCTTCTCTCCTTCATTCTTGTAAGCTGAATTGCTAAAAATTCATGCTGTTTTGCTTGTAAGTTTGCGGTCTCTTTGCTTTTTAAATATCATCTTGTAGACATATGCCTCTGTCATTTCTGCTTCAGGCTTGAACTTGAGAACTTTCACCACACCATTCCAGTCCTTAGTGAGGCTGTTGAGTAGGAAGGTCATGAAGATTGGCTCAAAGACGGGTGCTTTAGTGATGGAAAGTTGGTTGTGGAGTGATTTTGCCTTGTTGATGTACCTCTCAACGTCAATGAAGCTGCTGAGGCTGATGTGGGGGAGCTTTGTGAGGAGATGAGACTTGAAAGTAGAGTCACCAGATATGTAGGCACATAGTTGATAGGACCATGCATGTTTGGCTGGCTCAGATGTTGCCTCGTACATGCAAATGACTTATTGAATGTGAGGACTTAGCTGGTTGTCAAACACCATGTATACAACTTGCGTGAAGTACTTTAACTTTGATACGATGTGTGGTGGAGATCCGGGGGGAGGAGGAACGTAATAGCCAGTGTAGAACTTCCAGATGCTATGAATCTATGCCACTTATTTGAACTTGTGGACCTAGTGTGGTAAGTCCTCACCATCAAACTAGTCAATCTTGATCTTGTGCAGATGCTGAAAGGCTACTACTACTGGCACAATTTCCTCTAACCCCTACTACCCAACTTCTTGTGTTGGAGATGTTATGTTAGTTGAATGACACTATCGCATGTTTTCTGCTACCGGTTGCGCCTAGAACACAGGCTGCATTGTTGGATGTGGTTGCCCCAATTATGTTTGAGGCATTGGTGCTTGAGGAAATGGCTGAAATGGTGCCATTATGGGTATAACCTGTGGCTATTGGGCTGGGAACTACTGTTGCATTCCTACTTTTGCTGATGCTACTGATCGCACCTGTGGAGGAATGACAGGTTGCTACATGACAGGTGGAGGATTTGGCTTAGGTAGATGTGCTAATGATGCTTGTGAAGCTTGCTAGGCATGACAAAACTGCTACTGTTGTTGTTTCTATTGTTGTTTTTGCAGTTGTAGTTGTTGCTATTGTAGCTGATTCTACTACTATAGCCATGCCATCTGTTGCTGAAGTTGATTCATCTGAGCTTCACGTGTGAGCTACTCCTACTGGCAGAGTAGCTCTTGTGCACCTAGTTTCTGCCTCAATTCTGTGGTCTTTTGCTCCAAAGACTGGCGTGTAGATGCTTCTTGCTACACCATGCACTTTTCTTTATCCGCCAAGTGTTCCGCTCCTTCCGCATTGCATTCTGCCCTCTCTACCACATGGCAACTCTGATCTTGCCCCATGCGACAACCATGTAGTACAGAATTCTCATCAAGAGGTGGAGAGTTTTCACCTGAATTCTCCATCTCCATGTTGCTCATGAAATCCACATTGCCTTTGACGTATGCAGGTTGGATCCCACCTTCGGCGTGTGAAGACATTAGTTGCTCGCTGGGGTAGGCGACTTGATTCCAAAGCTCCTCCAAAACACAACTAGCTAGGTCTTTGATTGTAGATGGTGTTAGCAATTACCTTGCACTGATACCATGTTGATGTTTGTGGGCTACAGCATGGGCTAGGTTCCTTGCTACTAGGACCGTTATGCTTAGAGAGAAAATACAGATATAGTGAAAAGATGGAACTAGGAGAGTGCTCACATTGAATGACTGTAGTTGATCATATCTATAATATAAGAAACAATACATCAAACACAGCTCAACTAGAGACTAACTCTGGACTCTCACGCCTAGACAGAACTCCTGCCCATAAGTAGACAACGTCTAGAAAGACATCTCTTTCAGAGTAGCTTGGGTCTTGGACGTAGTGTGGCCACCTCCTTTAGGTAGTCAGGCCTTTAGATAGTGACGGACATTCTCCTACCGCGGCTGGCAGACTTTTTCCAGGCTTAGTAGGGTCTTGAGAAGAGTGTTTGTAGAGTCTTGGCCTTAGGTGATGTCTGGAACTAGTGGAGGATACTATGGTTGACTACAGGCGGAAAGCTTGGTGATGACTGAGTTGTTGAATGAAGGTTGCCAGGTTGGCCACCTTTTGTACCGGGTTGCTGGCAGGTTGATAGTTGTCCAGGCTGATAGAAGCTTCTGGCTATAATTGGGAAGATTCCTAGCCTGGGAATCTTCCTGTAGGCTGTAGCCCCTCCAGTAACTCCTGTTGTTGAGTCGTGTATGGCTATGCGGATGTAGAGCGGTCCCCGCTTCTGGCTTTGTATGTGGTTGATGACTCGTGTATGCATGATGTGATGTAGTGCTATGTCGTGCATGTATGTGTTGATGTAGAGCGGTCCCCACTCTAGGCCTTGCATGTTGTTGTTGAGTCTTGTTTATGCAGTAGGTTATGCAGGGAGGTCCACACTGCCCAGTCAGGTGTAGCCCCACCCTGATTGGATCAAGCCCAAAACCCAGTAGTGCGTAGTCGCACTGCACAACTGCTGACTAGTCTGGGTCAGCAGACATGTTCAGCCCTGATGTGAATGTAGATCACAATATTTTATAGCTTTAGGGTTCATTACCCCCATGCACCTAGATGCCATAATTAAATCTGGCTTGTATAAGCGGAAAGAAGAATCCACCATTGAACCCGGGAACTTTTGAGAGAAAATCCCCTAACTCCTTATAGGCTCCTCTGATTCTGAAACCGACTTTGCCAGCTTGACTGGAAAAATAGGCGCAATAATTTTCACCCCTAACAACAATAACATGGAAAGGCCACGCGTTTTCTCTCACGTGACCGGCATGCATGTCAACCCACTAACTAAGGTGCTTCATTAAGTTTCACCCAAAAACATTGGGTGAATGGGGAACCAAATCATGAATGGGTCTGTTCTATGGTTGTGCGATACCACAACCACATGTGCACTATGCATTACCTCCGAAAATATATGTTTTTGATCTAAGATGCTTGGCGCTCGTATGCATGCATAATGTTTAAAGAGCTATGTCATATCGGCTAACCATACATGCAAAAATGCTTCGTTCTGTTGGCAACATGTCTAAGGTGCAACCTTCCGATGTGGGCATCATCTAGCCCAAGGTCAAAGAACTCTATTATTCGGGATAATACATGCACTATTGTTTGCTTGTCCACCATTTTCGGCTTGAGCTTCCTCAAGGAGGAAGCATGAGGCTGGTTTTAAGAGGCCTGGAAGCACATTGCTAGTGAGGAATTGGTCTACAAGGCATGGGCAAAAGAAAACTTCACACGTGTTTTTACCCCTAAGTTTGAACGCAAGGCTTCTTCTTGTGTCAAGGAGTTTCTATTTGGTACCAAGGAGGTGGAGGAGGAGGATGTAGTTGTGTTGGGCATATTTTCTCAGTTTCATCTAAACTAGTAAATGCTTTTTTTTAATCCATTCAACTTGTCATGAATTTCTTGTTGTTATTTGGCAGTGCGCATGCTAGAAATGCTTACTCGAAGTTACCACACATACTTCCATGAATAGGAATTTGTGTTGTGGAGGATTTGACTGAATTCATTGGTAGAATTGTGCAACAAAGACATGTGGGACACAGTTTAGGATTAGTTCTAATCAAGTACAGGAACTGGCGGCAAGCGATTGGAGTTAAATAGAAGTTCTGTCCGACACAATCAATCATGTTGTTTTTAGCTTATTTAGCAAAAATAGTTTTTTGTTCAGTAGTTGACGTAAAAAAGAATTGTGTTGAAATTAATGATCAGTAGGGTAGATTAGGCGCACTACGGGGTGAGTTTATTATCTTTCTGGTTTGATGTATGTGCAGGTGTTGGAAGCTTTACGTCGGATGAGTTCTCTGTTATGCTCCCCAGCCAAATGGTGATATATTGTTGATAGATTCAAGTCTGTGACATTCGATTGCAGTGGAAGAAAGCGGGTCTTAGCGACTGGAACTGGAAAGCTAGATAAAATACTGGACGTTGTAATGATGGGTGATGGCTGACGAACCGTTCCAATTTGGATTGTTTAACCCATTCTGATACGAAAGGAAGCAAGCGAGAGCAGCGGGCTCAGGCAACAAGCTGCGGCTCGCAATAGGCGGCGGGCCGGGCCAATTCGGCCTGTCTAATGGAGGTGTCTTTTTCCGCAGGGTCAGAATGGTGCTTCGTTTTTTTGACCGAAGCCCTCAACTATCATCAGACAGCTGTGCTGCAGCGGATACCAACGGGGTGTTTCCCGTCGGGGTGTTTCCCTCCGTAACGCGTGCACAAAAGCAGCTCAGCAACGAGTAACGGCACACTGTGCCGTTACCTCCTCTGCAGCGGTAGTTGTAGTCGTTGCAAAAAAATACTGCCGCGTCTCCAGCAGGACTTGTGTCTTTCTCCGCGAGATCCAGACTTGCACGGAGCATGTGCTCACAACCCTGGACTCCACCTGAAGCCATCGCTAGGTGAAGCGTACAGCCCGTGCCCTTGTCTGCAGGCACGGGCACGGCGGTTGTCTCCAGGAAAGTCGCCTGGAGAGTCGCGATGCCCCTTCCTAAGTTGGAACCTAGGCATGCGGATGGATCCGGGCCCTGGCCCGCAGATCCTGCTGCAGCATCTGCTGGTGTCGCAGAACCTACTGCGACTGCGACTGGTGACGCGGCTACATCTGCTACAGCAACGTCTGAAGCAGTTATCGAGGCTGCTTTACCTACCACGGCGGCAGCAGGAGCTGCTGCTGCCGCCGCTGCTGTGCCTGCCGCGACGATTGATGCAGCCGCGCCTTCACTGACTGTACCAGCGACAGGTCCTCTGCCCGATGCAGTGGCGCTGGTGCTGTGGCAGGGGCCAGGCTCAACTCTGAACGTGCAGCTGCCGACGCCTGATGACGTGGCACTCAAGCCGAACCTATCCGCCAGGCTGGCTTTTCTGCTGGACGACATCCACATGCGTGGCGCTACGAAGAGCGGGGGGAGAGATTCCAACAGTGCTGTTAGGACCGGTGGCCTTACCGGCGGCCAGAGTGAGGGTGATGGCGATGGCGGCAGAGGCGACGGCAGGGATGACAGGGGTAGTGCCGGCAGCGGTGGACGCGGCGGCAGTGGCGTCAGGGGTAAGAGGCGCGGGAGGGGAGGTTCCGAAAATGTAGGCAAGAATCCTCCTGTGCATGCAGATTGCCAGGAGCCGTCGGCAGGAGTGGCCCCTGATCCCTTTTTTGGTTATCGTAGTGGTAAGGCATCAGGAACATCCACAGATTTGATTGAGAGCGTCGAAGGCCGCACAGGGTGTTCCCAACCGCATGGCAGCAACAGCAGCAGCAGCGGCGGCGGCGGCTGCAGCAGCAGTAGCAGCAGCAGCAGCGGCGGCGGCAGTGGCAGCAGTAGCATGTGTGGCCATGCCACTACCCATGGCGGCGGCATCGGTGACGGCGTGCATGGGACTGGGAGGCATCAAGCCAGCATCGGAGTGTCTCCAGTGGGCTCGAAGCCAGTAGAGACTAGCTTCCATGGCAGCAGCACAGCGCAACGAGCTACCAAAGAAGGAGTTACGAGGAGCTTAGCCTCAGACGAAGCACTCTACCGTTTGTCCGGGCTGAGAGCTAGCGCACCGATGGAGACTTCCAGGGCAGAAGTGAGCGAGGCAGAGGCAGCAGCAGACTTTGGGGTGCACCTGCGAGGTGGTCGAGTGTCTGTTGATGTGAGAAGAATCTGGAAAAATCAATCGGATGTTGCTCTGGACACTGCCTCAGCCCACCCTGCTCAGACAGGGCTCTCTGCTCCAGGTGCTTTGTCAGGTTCACCTGGAGATCTGACAGGTCGAGGCATGGGGGCCCACGTTCAACAGGCTGGGCTGGTACGGGGCACGAGAGGGAGCACCATCATCCAGGAGTTCACTCATGGCAGGGTCCCTGAGCCACACGAACCAAGTGAGCCACCAGCGAAGAGAGCGTTGCTTGCTGCCTCGCCAAAGGGTTTCTTCAGCATCCAAGGTCCTGCCAGTGAAGCTGAGGCCAAGGAGAGTGACTCAGTGAGGGAAGATGATAGGCTGATAGTCTCTCGCCGACACGCCTCTCAGGCTGGTGCATGGCAGTGGACTCGGCTTGATGGGCGATCGTTCCGTCCTCCCCTCTTCCCGGGCATGCCCGTGTACACAAATCTCTCACGAGATGGAATGAGGCGCGTCATCACGGACTATGCCTTTGCCTTGGCTGACGGAAACCAGGTGAGGAGACTGGAAAACTGGCAACTGGGCTATGGGCATGTGCTTTGAAGGATGGGATCAATCCCATCCCATCACAGAACCTAGGCAGTTCCTTGCCGAAGTTACATGTACATTGCTTGACTCCCACAAAGGTTGTGCAAGGCATGTGTCTCTTTCCCTCACTGATCCTTCCACTGAACTAGAGAGTTGCTTCGTTATAAGAAATGGAAACCTGTTATCAGGTGCCAAAAAATGGCAGCTCCTTTCGAACTGCTAGTGATTCTTCTGCTGTTCCTTTTCCTCCTCTGCCTCCTCATCCTCATCCTCCTCCTCCTCCTCCTCCTCCTCCTCCTCCCCC
>SZWC01004695.1:146251-164167 GCA_023375785.1 Penium margaritaceum | reverse complement strand
TCTCACGTTGACGGCGGTCGACCGTCTCCAACGGGTCCCAGAAGATCTGCTGCAGCGGTGACTCTCACTGCTGCTGCTCTGCTACGTCTCTGCTGCGCAGCTCGGTGAGATCTGTCTCACCGCTCTGATACCATGAGAAACTGCTAGGAAGCTTCCTAGCCTTGCTGCTGCTGACGTGGCGACACTGTCCAGTCAGCTGACGCACTAGCAAGCAGGCAGGTGCAAGAAACAGCAAGGATCAGGCTAGGGAGACGCGCAAAGTCTCATAAGCTTCAATAGCTTAGTAAATGCAGAGAGGAATGACAACTGACAGGTCCAGGGCATAAATACCTGCCGCGGCGCACGGCGGGTGTCGCACGCAGCAGTCCAAGAACTGTCCTAAAACCGGCCCAAAAACACTGTTTTGGTCGTAACTCTGCGCACACATGTCAGAATCCTACGCCGTCTGAACCTAGACGTGCACAATCAAAAGACGCACGCAACGACTGGTCACATGCATGCATCCATCGACTGACAGTGAGTGTGTAATGCAAAAACATGCAAATGGGCCTCATGCCCAGTCCGCAGAAAGGCGCCTGCAAGACGTAGAAGTCACTGCAAGGAGTCCCGGTGACATCTGGGGCTCTCGAACAGTGGTCGGTCAGCTCCAGACGGGTAGTCCGCCGCCTGTCGTCACGCCGGTGTCACCAGGGCCGCCTGCCTCAGGGATCTGCACGAGTATGGACACGGCCGAGTGGTCACAGTAAACTGNCCCCCCCCCCCCCCCCCCCGCCCTTTTGCATTGTAAATCATGAAAGCTGATGAGACTTGGGGTACGTTTGGATCCCTCGGCATTGGGCCTCACGGTCGCAGAACAGTGCGAACGGGGACATCGAAGTCCGGTTCACGTCTTTCTTTGTGGACAATGCTTTCGCCATGACCGAGTGCGGGAGTCTGACCGCATTGACCCATAACCGTGTTGACTACTGGTCTTGTCAACTGCATTCTTGGAAGTAACTGTCAACCGAATCGCAGGAAAGGGCGGCCTTTAGAGGTCAAATCACAGAAACTCGACATTGTGAGACCCAATGCCAAACAATCCAAATGTGACCTTAGCGCGTCTCCCAGGTCCACCCCTTGATGTTCCTTGCACTTGCATGCTTGCTAGCACCCATGCGACTTGGACGTAATCACCACATCAACGACATCAAGGCTAGGAAGTTTCCTAGCACTTTCTCACCTCCGTTAATGTCTCTAGACTTCCAGGTTCTCAGGGTCACTTCTGGGTACACTCGTGGTGACATTCAAAATGTCATGTTTCTTTCTCAACAGACATGCTGCTACCATGAAGGGTGAAGTGCGCCAAACAAGGCATGGATAGGGGCAAGGATAGGTTCAGAACCAAATCAGAAAGTCTGCTGCAGTAAGCGGGAAATGTCAGGGTGGGGAGGGAATACTTCAGTGACAAGTCCATCCCCAGCTCATGTTGAGTTTCCTTCTCTCCGCCCAATACACCAAAGGGTTGAGGAATCCAATGAACGTGGGCATATGCTGAACTGTTTTACTGATTGGTAACTGCATAGCATCGAGAGAGAAAAAAAAAAAACATTTTTTGGAAATACTTGATGTAGACGATGTTAAGAATAGTGGCGTAGGGATTTCACGTAGCCTGCATGGTGATCACTCGCCACAGTATCAGCATTGGGTAAAAAATCACTTAGTTCATCTCCAGCCAGCTGCAGCTTGAGCTGGGTCCCCCCCAGGTATCCAGTGAGCCTTCGTCCCTCTCATGCAGTCCACAGCAAATCATAGGTTACGGCGGTAAGCTTCCATGAATACCGACATGGGTAGTTATGCAGGTGCGTAAGAGGAGGTGAAGTCTGGCTGGCGTGTATGCCATTATTCGCCCAGGCCCTGCTCGTCCGCATTTATGCTTTTTGAGTCATGAGGAGGGTCGTTGATGCACCAGCGCAAACTTCTGCAGGATCTTCCGCCCCACCTGCTGCAGCTGCTGCTGTAGATCCTCCCGGTCCGCAGGCAGGTCAAACCGCACGATCACGCGCACCTCGCTCGCCTGGAGGTCTCTGGCCCACGCCTGCAGCCCAGGCGCGCCGTACGCCATGGCCATGGTGGTGAGGAGAGACAAGATGAGCAGGAGCATGAACGTCTGCCACACTTGATGCATCCTGCCGCCGCTGACGCCGGTGACGATGCCGCTGCTGCCGCTGCTTCTACCTGTGAACTCCTGCTGATGAGATTGACAGCCGAGGGAGGGAGCAGTGCGCAACGAGCCAGATTAAGCCACGGAATGAAAGGAAAAGGGGGATTGAGTTGGCAGCAAGAGGCAGAGCGTGAAAACGAGGTGCACGCACGAGATGGTCGTTGCATCTGTCAGTGCTGCAGACTTCTTCCACTGCACAACAATCAACCGTCGGACCTGGCGGCCTCTGGGGGCTGCCACGTCCGGTATCGAGCTCGGTGAGCATCGCTCTGTAACAAAGGGTTCCCAACAGCCATTTGGGTCACACGCCTGACATACGATGCCATTCACCTGAGGTGAGGCCCTACACTTGGGTTGGCATTGTCATTTGGACGCCGCGAAGCACGTGTTCCTGCTTTTTCACCGGCCACAGCAGGCGAGTGAGAGCATGGCAAAGCAAGCAACGAGCCAAATCACCCGAGCGTGGTGCTACTCGGAAAGAGCGTTGGAACACCCTCATCCGCCGAAGCCTTCTAAACTGTGACGCTTGAACTGCAGTGCAGTTACACTGCAATTCACTGCACTGCAGTGCACTGCACTCCTCCGCTGCATAGCTCGGTGTAGTTTCTACCTACCTCTTCAACGGTTCCCTCTCCTTCCTCATAGCGCTCGTCATGATGTTCCTCCGCATTCTCTCGTGCAAAATGCCTTGGCACGTTTGCCGCGGGGGGCGAGCGCCTCTGAGGTCCTGCGCTGCCACTACTACTGCTGCTGCTGCCGCCGGCTCTGCAGCTGCTGCTGCTGGCGCAGTTTTGACAGGCGACACTGTCAAAGGTGGTGGCGGCGTCAGTTTCGCTGACGAACGGCGATGACGCAGGTAGGATGGATGGAGCCGCGGCCGCCGTCGATCTTGTGCACTCCATTGCGTTGGACGAATGCAGTCCTCTCGTGTGCACGGCAGAAATCACTGACCTCGTGCGTGACTCGGCAGAGGTAGAAAATACGACCTTGCGAAGTAACTACAAAGTAAAGAATCTCAACGGCAGGCGGTACACCTGCTTGCCTGCGGACAACTTCCAAGAGCGATAGTTAGTAGAGAGAAGATCTTGTGCACCTCCGTCTTCTTCCAGTGAATGGCGATTTTGCCTATCCAATGTTCTCCCGCATGGTTGAACATGATGGGCCGGGTTTAAAATAGGTTGCGTCTGCCTTCACTGCGAGGCCGGTGACGTGTTGCGGGTCAGGCCAAGGGGGTTCCATGCGCCTGCCATGGCCATGGTGCCCTTGGGTGCCACTTGCTCCGTGTAGCATGTGCGGCCGGGACCCATGCTGCCGCATCGCTGTCGCGGCGGGTCCAGGTGGGTCGCCGGCCTGCCGTCGGCGCTGAAAATTCAAAACCGACCGCACTTCGTTTTTGGCGAGACTTTTGCGGGGAGAGGTCTGTCGGAGAGAAAGAGAGGTTCCAAACCCTGGTGATTCACGTCGTCGTTGCTCGCGATAGTGTTCTGTTCAACGCAACTCGTTTGTTGTAAGCAACACTCTTCTGTGAAATACGAGGGGGCGCGAAAGGTTATTCAAACGAACACTGATGCATGCGCCATCGATGAATTTCAGATTGACGTTCGAGTCGGCAATGGCGCTAGTGTTCAGGGTGATGTGGACGTTTGCCAGTTCAATTTTTTTAGCCAAGTCAATAAATCGCTCCAGGGCACCACCATCGGGGGGTGGTACCCTGTCCTCACAATTGATCCGTCGAGACGGGAAGTCTAGTTGGGTGCCACACACCATGGACGCATCAATGACTCCCCGGTAGAACTCACCAAACACGGCCAGAGAACTGGCCGAACCGTCGTGATTCGCACCAGCACGTTGAACGTTTCCGGAGAGAACTGTAATGGTGCTTGTGAATTTGAAGCTAAGATCTCAACAATGTCTAACAACATTCTTGATTTCCTTATGCTCCCACTGAACAAAGATAAATGGTAAGGCAAAACCAAATGAGTATCGATGGTGCGATTTTCCACATTTTCAATGAAAAACTTCATATATATTCTCCCTTATAGAAGTTAATCCACATGCTTTATCTAAATGCTTTCCTCTAAGCCACTTCCAAAGAAAACAAAAATTATATTTTTCATAAATTTACTTGATTAAAAAAACTGTAAAACCAAATACATAATGGTGTGTTTTAATCAACCTATTTTTCCAATAAAAACCTGAAAATCCACATAAAAATTTTACAACATTTCTCAAACCATACATGTGGGAAACATCTTGAGAAGCAATCAAACATTCATTCTGAGGCATTATTCAATTCAATTTAAAAAAAAAAATCTTAATAAATACTACATTATTGTTAGCCCATAATCAGTTTGTGAACATAAAAAATACAACTGACCACAATCAATTCAATATCATAATCATTTTGCTCAATCACACCCAATGTAGATCAACTACACAACCCTTTCATGTAAAGTCGACTTGGCAACATACCCATTTGATTATTTCCATTGATTACGTGATGGGTTCATATGAAATATGGGATCATGAATGAAGGGGTGCAAGGGGTAGTCAGTAACCAACTATGAAAGCAAAAATGTTGATAAGAATTGTGTCCACAGCTTTTGTTGTGAAACTAACCCCTCCCTTCACCAAGTGGGAAAACAACTTCCCACCCATTTAAAGCTATGATCCAAATTCCGTTTTTGTCTAGAAATTCTCGAATTATGTTTCGTTTTCTTTCTTGTACATGGAAAAACCAAGAAGACATGTGTGCATTATCAATCTTCATTTTTGGGATTGTTTCAAATCATTGTCATCCTCTACGATAAGACTCCAATTCTACCAACATGCATTGGTGGCCTATCTAATTTTAATTTCTGGGAAAACAGTTATATGAATACCAAGGTAATAACTAAAATACTTCCACTAGTACGTTCTGAACAAGATAAAGACCACCCATTGCTACCGCTAGTCGCATCCCCATGCGCGTTGCCTTTCAATGTCAAAAAAATCATCATTCTACGTAGTTTAACATCTATTTCTTCCCCGTGCTCTTTTTATTCACATCATTATTCCAAGAAAATTTTCATCCACTCTTCAAAGGAAAACTCCCCACGTTTCCCAATGTTTTTATCACGCCGACATGTTTTTTGGTACACTCTTTGGTTCAACGTGTAACTTAAATAACTTTGTGGACTACACAATTGAATGAATTGTTAATCATTTCATTTATGCAGAAAAATCCGTTCTCAAATTTTTCACATCCATGTTCATTCACAAGATTCTCTTTTGAACCACGAAAAAGGAATTCATACACTAAATTCTTACAAATCAATAAAGTAAAAAGAGTACGTATGAGTATTCCTTTCTCTAATTTTATCGGTTGCTAACCATGTTTTCTACATAAAATGAATGAAAATGAATTTCCTTCCACTCATTAGTTATGGTGACCACAAATGGTGTAAAACCATCATTGTATATGAATCCTACTATGCAATATTGTTTTTTCACTTCCTATTCAACATTACTAAATTTCTTATCATAAAACTTATCCTTTACACTATACATACTCAAGCTTTAAAGAATAAAATTGTGGACACAATTTTCTCAAAATCCACTCTTGTTGTCATTTTTCAATCATCATCTACTATCATCCAAAACCATAGTTTACATCTATGTTTCGAATTCACTGGAACTTTCTTCCACATTTTGTTAGGATTAACATGATGTTTTCCTCACCTTATCATAGTGGTTGCAATCAATTGTGCGATGAGCAATGTTTCAAGTTTAGTCAAAACATCCTCTCAAAACATGAAACTTAATGGTGCAAGAATGCCGTGTTGACAAAACACGCCCACGGAATAGTTTATGATTCCTTCAAGGGGTGAGTATTTAAAAACTTGACAGTTGTATACAAGTTGGTGTTAGATGTACCAATTACTATGCCTATATCTTTGGTCAAGCTGGTGTAGTCAATTTTTGAATCGGAGGAGCGAGTAAAGAGTAAAGGAGTTTTTCTGAAAAAATGTTTGTGGGTGCAAGAGCAGAGATTTTCTCTACTTCTACAAGCCATGTTCAAAGGTTGCATCAATTTCCATGGGGGAAACAAACCCTAGAATTGTAAAGTTATATGTGCTGCATGTGCAATAGGGCTCTGCATGCCTGCCAACCCACACTAGACAAGAGCTATGTAGTGCATCCACCCACTACTGAGTAATGGGCTAGGTCTAGTCAAGGTGGGGTTACATCTCACAAGGTTGTGTCGACTGGCCTACATGATTTGAGCATTGGCCCAACTTAATAAAAAGATGCATGGCCTAAAGATGCACCCGCCTTGCATCAATGCATACATGAACGACACAATACTACATGAATACATGCATGCACAAATCATCAGTCACATCCATATCTAGGATCTCGGACCACTCTACATTAGCACACCCATGCACACCTCAACAATACGAGCTACTAAAGATGCTTCTACTTATAAGAAGGTTCTTTCGCTAGGAATCTTCCTACTTGTAGCCAAAACCTTCTACCGACATGGATAACTATCAACTTGCAAGTAACCTACAATAAAAGGTAGCCAACCTAGCAATCGTTGTTCAACAAACAAGTCTTCATGTAAGCATTTTGACTGTATTCAATCACAACAACCTCCAAAAGTGTCAAACATCACTTTAGGCTAAGAATTTGCAAACACTTTCACAAAGACCCAAGTAAGCCAATGAATAGCTTGTTAGCCATTGTACGAGCATGCCCCTCACTACTTTAAGACCCGACGACCTCACGTGTGAACTAAGAGTTGTGTCTAGGCATGAGAGCAAAGAGTAAGCCACTAGTTAAACTGTGTTTGCTCTACTATTTCTAATATTATAGTGTTGATCAACTACAATGATTTATACCTAGCATTCTCTTAGTCATAGCTTTTCTCTCCTTGCATAGCTACTCTCCAAGCACAACACTCCCAGTAGCTAGGAACATAGCCCTTGTTGCAACCCACTAACATCAACACGATGTATGCATAAGGTAAGCACTTTACATAACTACATTACATAAATTTTAGTGGTCTCTATCGTAACCATGGTGTTGTTGGAGAAGCTTTGGTGTGTGGTCGTCCGTGCTTGAAAGCAAGTGACATCTTAAAGAGCCCAAGGTGGGGTCCAGTGTAAAACCTATAGAGGCAACGTGGATTACATGAGCAACATGGAAATGGAGAAGTCAGGTGCAAATCTTCACCTTTTGATGAAAACTCTTTCCTACATCATTTCCACATGGGGCAAGATTAGGATTGCCATGTGGCATAGCACGTTGAACACAAGGCAAAAGAAGTGCAACGCTTGGAAAATGTAAAAAAGTGCATGGCACAACAACAAGCCACTATGCACCAAGCTATGGAGAGAGGGACCATGGTATTGAAGTAACAACTTAGACCACAAGAGCTTCTCAGCAAGTAAGAGGAGCTCAAAAATGATTCTCATATCAAACAGTAATAGCATAATGCATGGGCATAAGAACAAAACAAACTATAGAAGGAATAATTGAAAGTACAATAAAAACAAGAACAAGATAAGCAATAACTTCATCATTCCAAACAAGCTTCACAGATATCATCAACACATCTACCTCAACAAAGTCCCTCATCACTCATGTAGTAGCCTGTCAATCCTCCATAGGTTTCACTCGTAGCAAAAGAGTAATAAGAATTGAAAAGGATGTTTTTTGCCAAAGAACCACATGATCAATGGAGAATGGCCACGATGGCACCATTACAGCCACCACCTTAAACACCAACGCCATAGACATACATGGAGTAACCACAACCTATGGTGATACCTATGCTTTGGTTTAAACCACTAACAAAAACAATGCGTCAATAACATCCAACGAAAAACATTGAGTACCAGGAATTAGATGAGATCATGTTTCTAGCAAGAGCCTTTTTGCATCAGAATAAGATCATGATTAACCACATGGAAATTAAAAACTTCACGCACTAGGCCCATAAGTTCAAACAAGTGGCCAGTATCCACAACATCTAGAAGTTCTTCTCTGGTGATGAACTTCCTCCTCCAAAACGATCTCCACTACACATCGTGTTGGAGTTGAAATATTTCATGTATACTACATACATGGTGCTTGGAAAAAAAGCTAAGTCCTCCCATTTAACGAGCTATTTGCATGTACGAGGCAAGAGGTAAGCTAGCCGTACATGCATGGTCCTATGTACTACAGACATACATGTTCAGAGATCATACATTGAAGTTTCATATCCTAAGAGAGCTCTCCCACATGAGCCACGATACCTTTTGTGACATTGATAGCCACACAAGAAAGGCAAAAGCGCTTTGCATCACAAATGCATCCATCTATAAGACATTATTTGTGATTTTCCAACTCAAAAGCCTATGTTTGGACTCATTTGGCAAGGAGAAAACTCTCAATTTCAAGCCTAAAGCATAAAAGACGTAGGCACAGTTTTGTAAGATGCCATTGGTCAAGTAATGAGATCAACTTACAAGGAAAAAATCATGCATTAACAACAATCTGACTTACGAGGATGAAGGAGTGAAATGCTTGTCTCACTTCATGTCGAATAGTCGTGTGAAGTATGCATACTCCCATGAATAGACAAACTCCCTCCCAAAGGCGATTGCACATAGTGCCACAGGCCACATGACTCCTTCACATCCTTCAATCACATGCCATCGGTTGAAAAATAAAGGGTACATGAAAAGATATTGCTTTACGATATTCCACACGTCCTTATAAAACATTACTCAATTTTAAGCATGGCACGATTACAAGATGAACATCACCATGCTTTTGGTTTTTTTCTACATGGCGCTTTGTCATGTCCCAAAGGAAGGGCACAGGAAGCTTGTTCAAAAAGCAACTTAGTGCTTATCAATTGCACAAAGCTGCAACATGGAAGGTAAGGAGTTCTAAGACATCAAGACGTTATGATTCATCACCATCTTCAGTTTTGTTTTTTCAAAACATCTCACATATCAAGATTGGAAAGTCAGGCGCCTGACCACACTAAACCTCCTCAAGACATTCTACAACTCAATTAAGGAGTCAATTCAATAGAAAGCACTAGAAAACATTACATTCACAATGATAGATGTGGAACACACAAGCAAAGAGCCATTGCGTGCAACTTTGTGGCAGATCACGACAACAAATACATCCACACTAAATACAAGGCAATTGTAGTATGTCATGCAAAATTCCACTTCGTGAAAACAAAGGATGGTACGTAGAAACGAGGCTCAAGAAGCACAAAGATACAATCAAACGGCGGCACTTTAGGTGCCTCTTGTAGTAATAGATGAAAGAAAAACACAAAGAGGAAAAATAAAAAAGATGCATGGTGATCACATCATGTAGTGTGTATGCTCTGCACAATGAGGAACATACAAACTTCACAACAACGCGTCTCATAACTCTCCTATCTAAGACCTCATGTGCACTACCACTTGAGCCAAGGTAACTCTCAAAAGCACAAGCAAATTTGTTTCTACCAAAATGGAGATATCGTTCAATACATAAAAAGACAACTACATGAATTAGGGAACATGGAGCTAAAGGTACTACCATCTAGCTGAAGGCCTGATGTGTGAATTGAGTGTTCAAGGTCAAGACAAAGGAAGATAGCACAATCCAAAATCTCAAATCATGCCTATTTTGAACTAGGTTCTTGCACAACGAAGGCATAAATTTCATTGCAACCTACGCACTTGTTTGTCATTATCCCACATCGTGTACCATGCTTGCCATTGCAAGAGTCAAGACTAGTAAATGCAACAAATAGACATGAAGGCCTTTGTGCATGGAGAAATGGATACTATGGTCAACATGAAGCACCAAAACAGGAATGATGACGTCGTCAAGAGAGTGTGCTAACTTGTCAAGAAATTCTTTGAGTTAAAGCAAAGTCCTCTTCTTTTGTATCGCAAGCTTCAGATTCTCCTTCGGTCATTAAACTTTTATCCATCAGCCTATATTGACCGGTTCTGCCTACACCTTCAGGCTCAAGACAAGCATCTACACTAGTGAATGCTTCTCTACGTTCAGGTTATACACATCATTCTCTTATTGCAAGAATTCATTCACAAAACTGCTTGTGTAATGCCACAAGAGGTGAATGTGACCTTGATGTTGTGCTTTAACCTCTAATGCTAATACAGAAGCAGTTGTGCCAAGGTCAAATGCATAGCCATGAAGATCAAATGCAATACTACATTTGCATGAAGATCACATGTGGTCGCTGTGAACACACGCTGAAGCCGTCGCAACAATCTTACTTGGCCAAAGTCATTGAATGATTAAATGTTACTAATTGTTTTGCTCTTACTACCCTATGGCAACAATAATTGATCCATCAAGGATGAAGGCAAAGAAGTGAGACCAATTCTCAGAGTAGAGCCGGTTCTCTTATGCACGCTACAAACTACACTTGACCAGGCCTGCAGTTAGCGATGAGAAATAAGGGGCATGGGAAAAATACATGGATCAAAAGGTCTTATAAGGAGCTGGACTCTACACTTGGGCACTTCCAATCCACGACTTACAAGGGTTTCGTCTTCTGCTTGTCGAGCGACACAAAGTTCAGCCGCTCCGTGAATGAAGATTTTTGCCGTACGCTAGAGAAGCGCCATATCACTATAGAATTTGTCCGTCTCCTTGTCAAATCAGCCATCAACCTAGAAAATTCCAAAACATTACAATGGTCAAGAAAGCACTTTTGCATCTGTAAACCAAATTCAATCGGAGGTGATCAACCACACAGTATTCCTTAAGAACGTTCAACGAATCAACATAAGTAGCAAATATCTCTATCAAAACTACCCCAAAAGACATTTTTCACAAGTGCATGGAGCAATGTGAGCTTACACGCAGTGTCCGAGAGAAGTATCAACTAAAGAAGGGCAATGTACGAATTGCACGACAATCAAACATACACCGCAATGCCATCAATGCTCCGTATAAACCCAAAAATGGATAATTGTGCTTCATGGTGCTTGGAAAATCTTTCATGGAGCATGCAACAAAGACCCAAGGCCACAAAGAATTTTTATTTACAGTAGAAACTTCTCAAGCATCCTTTTGAGTTATTTCAATGCTGATAAACTCAGCCATGCTTCATTTTGATGTGACGTCGAACGACTTCAAGAGTATTCTCTCTTGGAAACCTGCTCACACATGATACAATTATTGTGATAGAGAAGGTAATTCTTATTCCTAAGAAACCTAAAGCTTCAAACACACTTTCAATCGGTTGCTTTTTTAGAGACCTAATTCACATTCCATCTTTTAAAGAAGATAGTTCTTCCAAGGACGCCGCTTGGTCCTCAAAGAAAAGTGAAAAGTCACTAGTGTGAAAAAGAAAACTAAGTAGAAACTGGATTGCAAGCAAGATTTTTTTGAGACCAAAAAGCAAGTGGAAAAGCGATCATAGAGGGCAAGGAAACATGCCATGTGGTAGAGCCAATGGAAGAAAATTAGATGGGGGAGCAAGTTATGAGAGAGGATGGGCCGTAGTAATTGGCAAGCCTGCCGCAATCGTAGGCTTGGTATAAAATCTGCCTATGGTTGTGGTTGAAAGCAAGGGCAAGAACCAAGTAAGAAAGGGGACTAAGAAGGAGGCAAGTAAGTTAACAAGCCTACTAGCTTAAGGGGTGGGAAGCAAGCTTGCAACTCCTGTTTGCAATCCACAAATCCTCAGCTCTACTAGATGGAAATAGGCAGAATTGCAAGGGAAAGGAAAAACTACCAACAAAACTCAAACAACAAAAGGAGAAGGTCCATAAAAACTTGGCGAGAAATTCAATAACAATGCAAGAGTTTTCAAGCATCTAACAAACAAGTGGCAAAACCCCAGGTCTAGCTGCGTATAAAAGTATTGTGTTGATTCTAAATGAAGGGGCATGGCATCGACTTTGCACGAGTGAGGGCACAAATGTCGTTAGCGAAGTAGAACTGCCATTTACACCCACGTACTGATGGTTAGAGGTAACGGGCAGACAAGAATCGTTTTTCTTCACTTCGAGCAACTCCTCCATCCATGAAAAAGTAATATAACAGCTTCCTAGCAAAGGATAAGTCAACCAAAGTGCCCTCGTTTTCACTACATGCAATAGCATGTAGTGAAAAACGTCCAAAAACATGTTTGTGTTGTCACACTCAACACAAGTTCACAGGGGACACCAAGACATTGTTAAAAAAATAAATGGCTAAAAAATCTGAGAGGCAACGTACTATGTCAAAAAACTAACAAAAAGGCATCCCAATCGTTAAAGTCAAAGACCAGCCCATGAATTTCACACTCCAGAGAAATAAGAAGCCTTTTTTCAATGTTCTCAAGACAAGGGGAGCAGTAGAATATTCTTTAAACATCAAAAGCCCCTTTCAGACACCTGAGATCAGCAAATTCTTGACTAGCAATGATTTAACTCTTTGACGCACCAATTGAGTGAGAGTGTTCAAGGTGGTGATTATTGCATGATTTCTTCAACTGAAGTTAGCGTAGTTGGTTTTGGAATTGGAGGAGCCTCTAAGAGGTTTGGGATTCGTTTTCTCAACAAATTCCCTTTTTCATCAATGAAAACTTTCTCTACTTGTATAGGTCTACCCTATTACGTGATGAATTTGTTGTCTAAAACAACTTATGACTTGTAGTCTTGATTTGCTTTTGGAATAAATGATTCATTGTGATTAAAATTAATAAAATCATTTCTCTCTATTACCTTAAAATCGTTTTTAATAAGAAAAGGTCAAGCTCAAACTCTGTCCTGTCGATTTCTGGTGTTAACACCCAAATGTTAAACGATTGCAGGGCCGTCTGACGCCATGCAATCACATTTTGGATTTCATTTTGTCCTCGAGTGCCTTATCCAAGGAGTTAAGTGTATGTATCTGTTATTCAGAGAGAACATCTAACGTGTAGCCAAATAGAAGAATTTGTGGTCCCAAACAACGAGTTAAAAACGAATTCCTAAAGTAGTAGGGTAATTGAATTCAGGAATCAAGGTACATCGAGGGAATGGATCTTCGTTATTTGAAATAACATGTGTTGCATGCACAAAACAGTTTTGCATGCTTGTTGACCCTGACTAGTCAACAGCCGTGAATTGCAACCACTCCATACTTACTTTTGGGCTAACTCTAGTCAGGGTGTGACTATACTTGACTAAGTAGTGGGGATTGACTTGCATAGTCTTCTACATCAGTATGACTCAACAACACCATGAAAGGCTTAGAGTGGGGACTGCTCGACATCAATGCATGCTGGCACAACATGGCATCATATCATAGCATGCATGCATGAGTCATCAATCATTTGCATATATTTAAGCAAGGACTGCTCCAAATCATCACAACCATGCACAACGCTAGAGCACAAACTAGTGGAGGGGCTATTGCTTATAAGGAGGTTCCTTGGCTAGGTATCTTCTCACGTGCAGCTAAAAGGGTTTACTAGCTTGGACAACTGTCAACAAGCGAGCAGTGTGTTATGAAAGGTGGCTAGTTTGGAAGTCCTTGTTCAATAACTCCGTCTTCATCAAAGCTTTGTGCATGTATTGATACATAGTGGCCTCCACAAGCCCCAGACATCACTTCAGGCCAATAATTTGTAGACACTCTTCTCTACATACTCATAGGACTAGAATTTGTCTACAAGCCTGGGCAAGAGGACGCCATCGACTATTTGAGGTCATGATTACCTCACTCTGGTGGAAAAAGTACATCTAGGTCTGGAGCTCCTTTTCTCATTTTATCCTGCTATATATTGCCCAATTGGAATAAAAAAGGTGAAGATATGATTTAGCTGAGGTGTATGCGCCATGCACTACCTTTTCTATCAACATAAAACTATAAAAAATGTAGGTGTTTACTTTGAGTGCGTATGTTATATATTCTTGGGCTTGCTTTCTAATGCTTGATTTATCTAGGGTTACAACCTCACATATGTTTGAGACTTCTATCCTACACGTTTTTTTTCTTTAATTCTTGTTTATTGACTGATACATGTGAACTGTGAACCATACAAAACCTAAATTTGGCTGAATGCGATATGTTACCCTTCCTCGTTCAATCGAACAGACCAGTTTTTTTCAAGAGTACTTCATCTTCGTGGAAGAGTGACCATGGAACCATTCCAAAACAGAATAGAAAATGAAAACATTTTTTATGTTTCAATATTGATTCAGATTATTTTAGTTCAAAGATGAATTGCAACAAACAATCAATACACGTGAAAGTGACATGTCCCATCTTGACATTTCTAAAATGATCATTTGGTTATGTTTTATTTTATTCTAGTAAAGGAACCATTACTTTGGCAAGTGGTTTCACCATTGCCATGAACGGTTTGCACAAGGCAATTGAAATCATGATGCTTTGAGGATCGGCCTCCCTTAAGTGGGGAAATGCCATGGACTCATGAACGAAGATAACAAGGTGTCTTGACCCAACGTTAGAAGAGGGTTAAAAATATACAATTTCTATGTTGAATTTATATAATTACATATTTAAGTGATATTGAGTTGGTGGATTGAAAATTTGCAAAATCTGAGTTCATGGATAACGTAGAAAAAGTAGAGAAGCATGATGTTCTACATTTTGTACAATGCCTAATTACATGCGTACATAAACATAAGGATGATTGAATGGGACCCTAAAGTAGAGGCATTACATCAATCCGTAAGACAAGGGAAACCTAGATCTTGTATGTTAATTTTAAGGTTAAGCATCACAGTTTATCTAGATGATGATTTGTTTTTACATTTTTCCACTTCAAATGAGTATACGTGAAGACGGTTTTAGACCAACCACCTTTTACCAAGAAGATGAAGGGTCATGGAACCTTTCATCAATTTGATAGTCTCAAGAAATTAACATGGATTTGAGTAAAGCCTCATGAGACTAAACCATACAGTTTTTCAGAGAATTCATTATGGTTGAAAATTTGAGAAAGGATTTTGATCATTGCAAATGTGTTTTCCCATCAATGGGAAAACATCTATCCAAATTAGAAACTATCAAATACAATGATCTTCTGCGATGTTTTCAAGGAGGTTAAAAAAATGTAGTTAAAATATTCAATGAGATAGTTCATGATTTTTTAGGTGATAATGACCATATAATGCATTAGTTTTTTGCTTATTTTTGTTTTTAAATCAAGTTTTATGGATTTGAGATTCGTATTCTTGTGTCTATTTTGAAAGAATTATACATGAAAAATAGGATATGTTTACCAAATTTTTTTATTCATTTTGGTAAAGAATAATAAATGTAAGGCTCATTATTGAGTTCATGTACATGTAAAGAGAGTTAAGGGGAGAGAGGTTATAATTCTAAGAAATCTAAGCAATAACTTTATATTTTAGAGGAAATGGATGTATTGGAAATTTGTTTACATGAATCATGAATAGTGATTGTCTATTATTTGTTACAAATCTATATATGTTTTTTATTATCAATGATTTTTCTCTTCCTTTTCGTGTATTCTTCATTGTTTCATTATCATTGTTGATTTTTCTGAAATTTATACACTCAATGCAGATCTTTGAAGTGTGAATTTAGTGTCTATATTTATTTTAGACGTATATTTTTACGATGTTTGATCTCTTGCTAACTTATGAACAAGCTCTTTACGGGGGCTTGTGTCTACTAGGATATCCTTCATAGAAGCACACTTCTGTGCAATCAGTTTTTATATGGCAATATGATGGTTGGGTTTGATGCAACCTGTACATCCAAGGAATTTTGTTCGGTAGTTTGAAAACACTGCTTCCAGTTTTGTCTGGTTCAGATATGTCACTTTTTGTCTATCCATCCGTAAGTTCGAGTTACAGTCTACCGTCTGACTAAGTTAGGAGATTGGAGGAAGAAATGAGACATGGGTTTAGATTCACATTTTTATTTTGTTCTGGGAATAACCACGATGAGAAATGAATGCGTCAATTCCTTTGGTGTCGTTTACACCTGGAACACCTCGAATTCGCGCCGCTGGCGCTCTAAGGACATGACCTGGGACCTCTGTGTTTTTCTTCGGAGCATCGAGCATGCTTTTATTCGCAGTGGTCGAGTATCGGTCGAGGCTGGATGGGCATCGAAAACGTGTTAATCCGTTCATCCTCCTCGAATCTTTTTGGTTTTTGTTTAAATCTGAATGTGCGAGACAAATTGCTCCGTGTTATCGATGTTTTCCTTGGTTTCTATGGACAGGAGCGGGATCACACTCACTTCAGACGCATCTTTTGGAGACATGACCGACGTTGCAAGCGATAAAAATACAATCCTCACTTCATACAGTAGAGTATGACGGAATAAGAAATTTCTCATGCCCATCCAGCCTCGACCATCTTTTCGCAATGCAGTCATCGTTGTCATTGGCCACTGTTGCCCACTGCTGGCGACTGTTGTCCGCAAGATCGATTGCAGCCATTTCATCGGACAGGCAGGTTCCACACTTGGGACAAAAAGAATGTCCGAGAGGTTCGCTAATCCCCATGAGCACACGCACTTTCAGTATGGACGGCCCTGAGTTTAGGATGGTTGATAGTTGGCTGGTTCGGTTTCATTCGTGCATGTGCTTGGAATGTGCTGCAAACTTAAGCGAATGCCCTCCAGGCGCGAGAATAGGACGTTTCAACGATACTAGTCTGCCGAACGCTGACGTGCTGTTCAGGGTGGGGAGGGAGGGAATCAGGCCACATTAACCGACTTTCCTTGAAGAAACGCGTCGGAAGATTAGAAAATGACGTCATCATGAGGCTCACGGTGTGCCATTTCCCACCAACCACTGTCCACTTGTTGACCAAGCCCGACAACATAGCGAACCCCAGCTGCGCGGTTCGAGGACGTTTCCCGTCAAGGTTTCCGAGAACTACCGCCGACGGACCTCAAGTTGGCGGCAGCCCACTGATAACTCCTCTCATTGGGCAAAGACCGATAACGGGGACCGTGCAGGCCCGAGAACGCCAGTGCAACACACGACGGCACTGGCAAGACGACACGGACGCACAGAGAGCACCGCACCTCCTTGAAGAGGATGCGCACAATCGTAATCGGCAGGTTGAGGAGCTACCTTAGCACCGCAGCAAGTCCATAGGTTAAGCCCGGGCCCCAATGGAGTGTTGTTTCGGGTGAATGGGTAGATACTTGGGTAGTGGCTGTGCCCATTGCTGCTTTCAGATGATTTTAAAAACATGATATCATAAATTATCCCATAAAAATTCAAATGAAAAATATTTATGGGCAAAAGTTAATCTGTGAATCAGGTGAATAGAAAGGTCATGCCAAAGGTTGCATTAGCAAGGATAATCAGTAAGGCATTGCATTATTTGGTACATAAGCCAATATTTTTTCATGTCTTCCCTAGTTAAATAAATGAGTACATCGAAATCATCTACCAATGCTCAAGAATTGAGTGTGCCACTACGATGGAACGTAAGAGCATTTGTAGCATACCCTAACAATTTCCCATGAAGAGCTCTATCCACGTGAATTTTTTAGCCCTTAGTGTTGTGCTTTGTGCCGTTCCTCTACAGTTTACTGTGACCACTCGGCCGCGTCCATACTCGTGCAGATCCCTGAGGCAGGCGGCCCTGGTGACACCGGCGCGACGACAAGCGGCGGACTACCCGTCTGGAGCTGACCGACCACTGTTCCAGAGCCCCAGATGTCACCGGGACTCCTTGGTGTGCCTTCTACGTCTTGCAGGC
>SZWC01004695.1:111828-121888 GCA_023375785.1 Penium margaritaceum | reverse complement strand
GTGTGTGTGTGTGTGTGTGTGTGTGTGTGTGTATGTGTGTGTGTGTGTGTGTGTGTGTGTGTGTGTGTGTGTGTGTGTGTGTGTGTGTGTGTGTGTGTGTGTGTGTGTAATAGAGGACAAGAGGGCATACCATTAAAGGTGTAAAATCCACATACTACCCAGAAAGATTCGTTACAAGCACACCAATGATCGAAACAACCTGATCATGTTATGTGCGTGGAAACATACTGAAATGAATTATCTCACTCGAGCTGAAACAAGAAATCCATGGTCTGTCTCTTGTGCATGCAAGGGGTCGTTGACCTTACAGAAGTGCTATGATGCAAGACCACCCCTGGCAGCTTTGCGGAACTGAACATCATTAAATTTGTTTTCTTTTATTAAAAATCCAAGGTAGGATTGGATTCCTACCATTTAGGAAACAGACGGAAGGGGTAAAATTTGGAGACTCCAACGCTTGGTAGTTTGAACCCAGTTTTGAACTCCGTTTTAAAACGGCAAGGAGCCATGTCTGAACTCTACGGTATGAGAATTTCGCCTAAACAACTGTCCTATTCATGTGAAAAGGGGAAGACCGACAGTTTTCCCGACACACCACCAGGTGAAGTTTGGAAGATTCCAGGTATCACTTGAGAAAAATGGTACATTTTATGTGCCAAACGTTCATCCTCATTTTGGGGAGGTCTATGCTAACCGTTTTCTTGAACGTTTCAAACAGTGACATCTTTTGTGGTCAAAGTTGAGTGGTGGTCAAGTTGACCATGGGATTCAACGCAAACATCTAAAATCACTGGTTGAGCTCTTTTCAAATCAAGATTCCTGATTTTCTTTAATTGGTCCGTCCCAAGCCACAAAAAGTAGGAAAACCGACAGTTTTCTTTGTCGTTAACAGCATTCACTTTGAAACGCTTCAATGCAAGAAATCTAGCACCGCAAGGGCCTAAATTCTCGTGGATAAATCTCAAAGTTTTGGGTACTTTGTGAGAGAACGAGGAAGGGCTTACTTTTCATTGCCACATCATGGCTTGCTACGGGTTGTACATGCGCTAAACGAGTTTTGTTTGTGCAAGAGAGCCACTAATGCGTACACCTGGTTACAAAACCACAATGGTGATGTATATTGAGACAAATTCGTGCTTCCAAGTAAAATAATAAAAGGCACCGTATGTGCTGTGACCACTCGATGATTCACCTACTCGCCGCAGCAATACAAACTGTGCAGACTGCACAAAACGAGTGTTGATTCGTGGTTAGACGGTCATCGCCCACATCCTCAACGTAAATGCCGATTGCACTATGGGTAAGAGCACAAATTCTGGTTGCAAAACTTTTTCCGGTGTCGAACACACCAGTGAGAAAGTGCTTATGGCACTTGAATCACAAATGTTGAAAGCAGCAGTGATGCCAGTGCCGAACCCACTCCTCATGGTCAATGGATATAGGACCAAAATGAATTCCATGGGTGTTGATTGCACCAAGGATACTGGGTAAACCATTTGTGAGTGAATTTTGACAAAATGAAAATGTGAGTGTCGATCACACTCAACACACACATGTAGTAGAAACCCACACAAGATGCTTGATTGACAGGTGCCGGTTGCACCTGGATTATGACCAACATGAAAAATGCAATCATAGCATTCATGGGAGTACCGAACAGATGATGACCGCAATGTTGAATGCATGGCCGATGAGTGCTTTGGTTACAACGACGACACGAGTGCCGAATACACCATTTTCATGAACACCACTTAAACGATTGACAAAAGCTATGGGCTGCACTTTTGTCATGGGTGTCGAATGTACCATTGATACGGGTTTCGAACGCACTACGACTGTGAATCATGGTTGGATTAACTATGCTTATGTCGATGGTACAACAGATGTTGTTAGATGTCAATTGAATCGATAACATGGGTGCCGATTGCACCCTATTGCATCAACTAGAAAGAACTAGCCAACGCTTTACATAGTTGTGCCAAATTGCAGTACACCACTTAATGATAGCATACGATATATGCACGGCGTGGTTCTACGGATAAGTGCGTTGATCATGTCGAGTGAATCGTCGAAAACACATCAGCTGAATTTTTCAAGGCATCTCGACGAAGTCAAAGGTGATCATGATGTCGAATCCTTCAAATAGAGAATCGACAGGCATGTCCGAAAACAATCACGGACGGCTATGGTGCTCAGATCTATGCACAAATGGCGTATAAGAAACACAATGATATTGATCTTCACATACAGTGAAGACCATTGGAAGTTAAAAACTTTGCCTTGCCGATAGTAGTTTGGAAAGCTACTTTTGGAAGAAGTGCAAACCAAATTTTAATGAATGAATCGCATGTGTGACGAGGACAACTACCTCAAGTTTTGACCATGATAAAGGTGGACGAACTCTGTATCCATAGGTGGAACATGGTACAAAAGCCCAGTCGGTTGAGCTCCAGCTCCAAAACATGCACGGCGTGACCGCAAGGGGTCAGAGCGCATGACCAAGTGCCGGAGACAACCATCTTTTCAATGGTTCAAGGTATGCAATTCATACCATGATACTTCAACCATGTGACATTGGGTACATGACATGCATGGAAAATGTGCACGACATGCACAAAAGTCTTATCCACTAACCGTTGGTGTGTTGATCACGACATCAAGTTATGGATACGTTGGACGGATGAATGATCACAATGGTTTTGTGACATTTGAAGAAGCTGATGATATCAACATATGTTTACGATGAAAATGGAAAGACTGTTTCACCAAACAAGTAGTTTAGTGAGCATGGGACGCGTTGTTTAATAATAGTCGTACGGCCCATTGTGCCACAATGTTCAAAGGAAAACACAGTCGTTTCATGACTAAGCCCGTGTCATGGCCATGTCATGAGATGTGAAACGGACTTGATGTGTTAGTATGCCGAATTCAATCCTCAAGGATTGACATTGCGCTGCCTGTAAACAGTGTGTAGTGAATACAAAAGTACACTTTAGAGGCTCCGTGCATCATTAGTCATGGCCGAGTAAAAAATCAACCTGTACCTGAACGTGCCAAGGATGATATGCCTGAATGAATTTGGAATGGCGAAACCATTGACCCCCTCTGACTCGGTGAGTGATGGATTCTAATTGTGTACCCGACCGGTACTAACGATAACAAGGTGCATAAGTGAACCAACAACCCTTCTAAAACACCCCAGGGAGCAGTCAAGACTCTTCTATGGGTCATCAACGGTTTAAGACGCTGTAATGTGGTGGTCAAAGGCTGTAAGAGTCACTTTCAGGCGTATGAAAAGATCGACCGAATGTAAAATGTGAACAAATTTGAAGGCGTCACCTTCAGTCTATCATCACTCAATGAGTGAACTCGTCATGGATATTGATAGACAAAAGTGCATGAATTGATATCGGTGACATGAATGCACCCACGATTCTGGGAAAATTCCATTTCAAAGAAAACGAGCGACACTCCTTTTCTACTAATGGAGTTCCTGAGTACTATGACGATCTCATAGTTTTCTACAAAACCAACTACGACATAGTTTGGATCACAAAAGGTCTAGGTTTTGTGTCTAAAGCTGAAGTCCATGGAAAGAACCTATAAGCGGATAACTTATTGTGAACCGTGTGTTAGTATCCACATCTTGGTGGTCCGATTGACCACATAATGAGTCATAATCAACATTCAAACAAAGAAACGACCAGTGAGTTGAAACCAAGTGTTGATGTGAAAAGACTCTTCAAGACTCACCACGAGAAATGATAGTTCTCATAAGATTCTTCCTGTGTTTCTAAAAAATGCCTCAAAGTTGATGGTATCGTGACACGGTACACTTGTTGTGTACGTCACGCTCTTCAAACATCATGCGGATGGATTCCAATCATGCCAAAGATATGTTATAGCACCACCTATGCATTATCGATGTGCAAAGCAATTTCAACATCCAGTTTGTTAGAATAAAATCAATCTCCAATAGAGATCATAATGACTACATTGTAGTCAAACCATGCTTCACTGACTCGAAAGGTCACGGTGAAGTAGCTCAATCCCTTTGGGGTTTTGGGGATGGTTCTGTAATGGTTTGATTGACGTATATTCTTGAATGTAAGTACAATATGTTTTGGGATGTCGCCACGATGATATCCAAGATTGTAGTGGTTTTTCAGATGTCTTCGACGAGGACGATATCCACTACAAGTCCCTTGGATAAGGCATTTGAAGAATACTTTACGGTACCCATTTCAGATAGAAATGAGGGGATGATGGTTGAGACCAAGATCATCTAGGTCGGAGAATTGTCGTGTCCAATTATGGACATTGAAAACAATTACGCATGCCAGATGACCAATGCTGCCTCCTACTCCTGCATCTTTGAAGGAGATAAACATGGATGTCTTCCACTCACGTGGTGTTGGAATTGTGTTGTTTTGCCCGTACGGTCGTGTTCTCCTGCACGCCACAGCTTATGGTAAGCTATGGTACGTCCCTCATCTATCCTCCCTGTCGGCCAACACATGCCATGTGTTTGTCAAGCGCGCTCTCTCTCTGTAACACTACGGCCTTCTACACCACCACCTCTGCCACATCCACTCGGCTGCCATTGACACCATGCTCAGCACCCAGCCGGCCAAGGTTCTTGACCTCGCCTCTTTTCCCTTGTGTCGCACTGAGTGCGTTGACTGCGCTCAGGAGAAGATGCGCCGCTCCACTGAACCCTTGTCCTCCTCCCCTGCATCGAGCCCTCTAGAATTGATCCACTCCGATGTCATGGTGCCCCTTTCCACGGATTTTGTTATGGAGTAGGGACCATGACATCGGAGTGGATCCTACATTTGGGAACCTACATTGTCCCTACTCCCCTCTACTCCCCTCGAGAGCCCTCTAGAATTGATCCCTCCCAGTACTACATCGTCCAATATCGGGATGTCCTTTTCTTTGAGGAGATGTTTTCTCGCGACCTCGTTTGCTCCGACTCGTCGACGTCCATCCCATAGCGTGGGAGACTGGTGATTCCATCCTCCATCTTGCTGCTTTCAGACAACACATCGCCTTCATCTGCTGGGCCCTCCAAGCAAGAAGCCCTGCCTGTACGTGTTGGCCCCTCCGGCCCGGCACCCTTGCCTGCACCCGTTGGCCCCTCTGGGTTGGCACCCCAACGTACACCACTTGGCCCTTCCGGGCCGACAACCTTGCCTGCACCTATTGGCCCCTCTAGGCTGAAAACCTAGCCTGCACCCGTTGGCTCCTCCAGACCGAAAGCCTAGCCTACACATGCTGGCTTCTCCGGGCCGGTTGCCCCGTCCGCGTCCGATGGCCCCTTCGAGCCGGCCGCCCTGTTGGTGTCTGCTAGTCCCTCTGGGCCGAGTGCCCGGTCCATGTCTGCTGGCCCCTCCGAGCTGACCGCCCTGTCCACGTCAGCTGGTCTCTTTGGGCCGACAACCCCGTCCGAGTCGGTTGGACCGTCTGGAGCCACCGTCTCGTTGCCCCAAGGCACGCCCGAGGCACCGACCGACTCGCTCCTGGCCGCCCCCTCTCTTCTGCCTCTTGCCCTACCACTATACTTGCGTGGTATTGGAGGCAACCTCCGACCTACACTATTTGTGAGCGCACATGACACCGTGACGCACCCTCTCCTGCCACGACCCCCTGTTGGTCCACGAGTCTCCTTGCCTCTCGGCAAATCCAACCATACAGTTGTGAGTGGGAACCCTGGAACCAAGGTCCTCTACCGGGCCACATTGGCTGTTGTCGTAGATATCTGCACTGGGCTATGCCATGCTCCATCAAGAGCATCGACACACCGTCACGGATGTGCTCATGCGTATACCTTGTAGGGTCTGGGATGCGCATGCCCTCACTGTCCGCTCCACCACACGTCTGGAGGATCCCGCCATCTTGCGGGAGGCTCGTGCTTCTCCCAAGGCCGCACACTGGGAGGCTACATGTTCCAAAGAGCTCGATGCCATCTGACAGCGTGAGGATTACGAGCTCCTTGATCTCCCCCCAGGCCACAAGGCCATCGACGCCAAGTGGGTCTTCCAAAGAAAATGAAAACCCGATGGCTCCTTGAACAAGTACATGGCTCATCTTATGGCCAAAGGGTTTTCTTAGGTCCCTAGGGTGGACTACGACCAGACCTTCGCTACAATTTGCCAGTTCGCCACTAGCCGGGTGCTGTTGGGTGTGGTTTTCCAGCACGGGTTGGAACTACATCAGATGGATGGGAGTAACGCCTTCCTGCATGGCTCACTGGAGGACAAGGAACTCTACATGGTTAGTCCTAAGGCTTCGACGATGACACTGGCAGGGTTAGGCGATTCAGAAAGGCCCTCTATGGCCTGAAGCCATTGCCTTGCCGCTAGAACCAGGAGATTAGTAGTAGGCTTCTTTGCGGCGGCCTCTTTCGCAGCACCGCAAACCCCGCATTGTTCATCAGCCCTCTGTCGCTGTCCGAGTCTACATCGACGACCTCCTCATTGGGTCGCTAGACTCAGGTGCCATCATGTGCATCAAGGACCTGCTCCACGCAGCCTGCTAGATGAAGGACCCGAGGCCTCCCTGAGTGTTTCCTGGTATGGAGTTGGAGCATGACCACTCCCAGGGTATCCTACACATCCACCAGGTTGTCTACGTCTAGACCCTATCCTCTCTCTTTGCCGAGGTTCTGTCTCTCATGCCGAGTGCATCCTCACCCATGTTGCTTGATGGTTAGGCAAAGCTGAAGAGCCCAAACCCAACCGTTGTGGGGGCGCTAGTCGACATGACCTGGTATCTGCAAGTCATCGGGTCACTGATGTTCCTGGGGATTATAACACGGTTAGACATTGCGTTCGCCGTCAACCTCCTGGTGCAGTTGTCTCAGGAGCCACGTCACCTCCATCTTGAGATTGCAATCCGCATACAATGTTGCATTGTCTCTACTCCACGATGAGGCCTTCTCAACTGTCGACAACCATCCGTTATCGTAGTGGGCTACACTGATAGTGATTGGGCTGGTAGCCCAAACGACAAGAGCCGCACTGGCTGTATCTTCCTTATTGGCAGCACGGTTATTGCCTGGCACAGGGACAAGCAGGATTGCATTGCACACAACACTGTTGAGGTTAAGTATGTGGCCCTTGGTTCTGGCGCATGTGAGAGCGTGTCATTGCATTGTCTGTTGTCCAAGTTACATCAATCTGTTATGTCCATCTCATTGCATTGTGACACTGAGAGTGCCATGGCTATCACCAACAGTGATGTCGTGGACTGTACATGCACAAAGCACATCAATGTTGAGTATCACTATGTACGTTCGTTGTTGCATGAAGTCAGCGTCAGCATCGTGTGGGTTGAGACATCACGACACTTGACTGACTTCACGACCAAGGCACTCAAGCAAGACTCATTCAAAAAGGATGTGAGTGGTATCCGTGTGCATTCGTGAGCTACCCCCTCTGCCCCTACCTACGTATTACTTGTCTGGGGAAGTCTTACCTGCCTCATGGATGTGCTTGCTGCCCACCCTTGTGCACTGCGCCTGTGATTCATGGGGGAGTGTTGGTTTTTTCACACTTCACATTGTGCTCTGTTGTATCCTTCCGGATTGTGTACATCGGCGTGCAGATGACTGATGACAAGACGAGATGCTGCTGGAGTGTCATCCGGTGGAGCCGATGCACGCCGAGGTCTGCACGCATTTTGCTGGAGCCTCTCCCCTCAAACGCTTAAGAAATTTTGCTCCATTGGCGCGCTTCCTTAGCAGTCACGCCGCTGGCGGTCACTAACTCCGCAGACACTATGTGCGCACGTCTTGTGCCAGATCTGACTACACGGTTGCACTTGCAGCGTCATGTTCTGCTTGTGGTTCGAATTTTGGATTTTTTGGGCACCGTTGTCGTTGGGGTCATTCTAGCCTATACGATGCCTGGGTTTAGGCAATCATAACTCCTTGCTACTGTTTTTCTGAATGATTCTGACCACACAAATGCATTTGCAACGTGAGTATCTAGGTATGGTCCATTTTCTAGGAAAAACGGATGACGCCCGGGTTTGGGGCTATTGACTGCCTGGCAGGGATTCCTGAGTAAACTCAGCCTACCAAGAAAATGGGCAACTATATGCGAACTGCTTGGTTTGCGACTCGCATAGACGCGAGGTGATGGGTCCACATCGCGACGATGGTAGGTGCCTCTTTCGATTGTCAGTGTATTATAAATGTCGAATTCGGAGTTTTATGTCTAGTTTATGCCTATTTTCAAGCCGCACATAAGCGACGACCTGCAATCGTTGGAACCAGTCTCACATGTACTGTTCGAGCGACCGAGTAGACAGCGACCCTAATCGATGGGAACCTTTTTGAGTTCTCAGCAGGTTGACAAAGTTTCTCGTACACACACCATGTTTTTCTTTGATTCAAACAAACAGGATCCATTTCACAGGCACCGACGAACAGTACCCAAATTTTTCCAAATAGCGAGGAACATCCAACCCACGGATCGTGCGGATTCCTAGGCCGCTCTCATTGGTCTAAGATGCATGTGCTGAGATCCTGATTCGTCGGTGTATTTGGAACATTTTGGTCCCATTTCACCGGAGCAATCGAAATCAGACAAGAGTATTCAAAGAGTATTCGTCCATCCGTCGGTTTCGATCCATGCGTGAATTTGACGGCATTCAACATGATCGTTTTCCCCCCTCAGACGGGCATCCAATGGGACGGCGCTCCCAAGACAGGCCCCTCCGACTGACCAGGAAGGGCGAAGGCATAATCTAGCTACGATTTCTGATGGAAGGTAGCCCGCGTCAAGATGGGTGTCGAACAAGGCACCTCGGACAAGTTTATCCCAAGAAAATAGAGAGTTTCCTTTTTGGTTGGTAACTTGAGTAAGAAGCTCTACGGAGCTGAGGTAGACCTAGTTCTGTGATGGGTGTCTCAATTTCTCTCACTCTTAGTTGCTAATCCATTCATTCTCAGTTTTGTCTGCATATCTGGTGCGAACTCCTCAGTGCTCAGTTTTTTCTCACAAGTCTCAGAGTAGCTAGAGGGGACAGCAGTGCAAAGCAACAGGCGTGGGGCCATGCCTACTCCAACCACACTGCAGCCCCAACAAGCCGCTCTAGGATAGGTTCCAGCTATGTGCTTGCTGGTTTGCTGTGCAGTTTTTGTGCAATCACTAGAGCTACCTCGGTGGAGTGGCTCTTGAGCACCATTTGCATACATTGCATTGTGTCCATTGATCAATGCCAGACCTGTGTGTGTTACCAGTCATAGCGTCTGGCTCAAGACTCCACATCTCTGTGCACAGGAATCCAAATGCAACCTTTGAGCATAGAAATGCGGAATTTGTAGATAGTTGTGGTTGCCGGCGTGAGCAAGCAAGCAAGCAAGAGCATAGGAGAAGCAACACCATGGATCAGGGGCAAGCTCACATAGCGTAGGAATAAAACTGAGACGACAAGTGAGCGAGTAGGAGTGGTGAGCGAAGTGTTAAGTGCCGGTTGACCGGGCCAGCCACACGAGGGTCTCAATGTGGGGCCCGGAGGCCACCCAGGGTTTGACCCCGGCCCTGGAGCGAGTGAGCTCCAGGCGGTTTCTCACACGCTGGCATAAACCAGACGTCTGGTCCCAAGGGATGAGCAACCCGGCTCACTAAGCTAGAAGTATGCAAGTGTGTAAGAATCCAACCACATCATGAGTGTATGTGGTGCATGCACTCCTACAAATGTGTGCCACATTATAGAATGTAGTAGTATGAAAAACCACTACGGCAAAGATCTCGGGATTGGTGTTGGTGCTGTGACTACCACTTCGCAATTTCATGATGTCGCCATCATTGTGAGCTCCATGTTGCGTCACAGCTTTGCATCAGAGAGATTCATCCCAGATCAATCATCTACAGCAATGGTGTGTGTGTGTGTATGTGTGTGTGTGTGTGTGTGTGTGTGTGTGCGTGCATGCGTGCGTAGAGTCAAGAGGTCGCTTGCATGTGTCACAACCATAACCAACACTCCCCCATGACCCACAGATAAACAGTCCACACACACATAAGACAAGGAGCACGCCACAAAACAATGA